>JAJOOF010001049.1:0-48225 GCA_029582545.1 Solanum lignicaule | reverse complement strand
GGTAAAGAAAGTTTTAAATTCATTATGTTTTTAGTGTCTATGCGATGAATGAATGCTAAGAGGCTTGTATTAGACCTCTTCGAGGTCGAGTACGCCGGTTACGACTAGGGGGTGCTCCCGGGTCGTGACAAATAGCAAAGCTTAGATTCCGATGCACTAATAACATGGCTGAGTACGAAGCATGTATTCTTGGCACTAGAATGGATCTTGACATGAATGTTCAAGAATTACTGATAATTGGTGATTCAGACTTGTTGATTCATCAAGTTCAAGGAGAATAGGGGGTAAAGAATCCTAAAATTTTACCTTACGTATTATTGGTACGGAGATTATGCAAAAGATTTAGGAAGACCGAGTTCAGACACACCGAGAATACACAACGAGCTTGTTGATGCCCTCACAACCATATCATCCATTATACAACACCCATAAAAGAGTTACATTGACCCACTTGCGATAGGTTTAAAAGATCAACCAGCACATTGTTCACATGTGGAAGCGGGATGGGATGGAAATCCATGGTATATCGATGTGAAAAAGTACTTAGAAGCTGGTGAATATCCGGAAAAAAGCAACAAGTATTCAGAAGAAAACAATTCGAAGAATGGCAAACAATTTCTTTTTGAATGGAGAGGTTCTTTATAAGAGGACACCCGATCTGGCATTATTGAGATGTGTGGATGCTGCAGAAGCCACAAAATTGCTTGAAGAAGTGCACGCTGGGGTGTGTGGGACTCATATGAATGGGTTTACGTTAGCAAAGAAAATCCTAAGGGCGGGATACTTTTGGATGACTATGAAAAATGATTGTGGTCGATTTGTCCAAAAATGTCATAAATTCCAGGTACTCGGAGATCTGATCAAAGTACCACCCCACGAGCTCAATGCGATGAGTTCCCCTTGGCTATTTGTAACCTGGGGCATGGATGTTATTGGACCTATTAAGCCTGCTGCCTCCAATGGTCATAGGTTCATTTTGGTCGCCATTGATTACTTCACAAAGTGGGTCGAAGCTGCTTCCTACAAAGTTGTGACAAAGAAAGTTGAGGCCGATTTTGTTCGCAACAATTTGATATGTCATTTTGGAGTTCCAGAATCAATCATCACAGACATTGGAGCAAATCTGAATAGTCACTTGATGAAAGAGATAAGTGAACAATTCAAAATTACCCACCGCAATTCAACTGCATGTCGCCCTCAGATGAATGGAGCTGTGGAAGCTGCTAATAAGAACATTAAGAGGATACTGAGAAAGATGATTGACAACTACAAATGTTAGCATGAAAATTTGCCTTATGCTTTGCTAGGCTACCACACCACAATCTGAACCTCAACTGGAGCAACTCCTTACCTATTGGTATACAGAACAGAAGCAGTGATACCAACTGAAGTTGAGATACCATCTTTAAGGATTATTCAGGAAGCTGGATTGAGCGATGCAGAATGGATTGGTGACCGATATGAGCAATTGGCATTGATTGATGAGAAAATAATGAGTGTTGTTTGTCATGGCCAGTTGTATCAACAGAGAATGACTCGTACTTTCAACAAGAAAGTAAGAGTTCGAACATTTGAGGTAGGCCAATTGGTGTTGAAACGTATTTTCCCTCATCAAGACGAATACAAAGGGAAGTTTGCACCTAACTGGCAAGGACCATATGTTGTCCACAAAGTACTATCAAGAGGAGCTTTAGTTCTAGCAGATATGGACGGTCGGGTGTGGCGCAAAGCTATCAATTCTGATGCCATCCAGAGATACTACATTTGAAGGATGCTATTTCTTTCCTTTATTTCCTTGTAATTGTAGTTTGTTGGTAATCATTATCGCATTATGTTTTGAAACATTCCCTTGTACTTGAACTACGTTCGACCTGAATTCTCAAGAATGAGATACGTAGGCGGTCTATGTCGGCCTCAGTCGTTTTCTTATCAAATTTTCTATTTTTGTCACTTCTCGAGATGGGAACTACATGTGACCTGATTCCTGCCTCAACGAGATACGTAGGCGCCACAAGGGTTCAGTTATATTCCCAATAAGATTTTCATTTCCCCTCATAATGGAAACTGGGACAGAATTTTTCAGAGGACCTCAAAAATTCTACAAGAAGAGTCATTTCCTACAAACAAGAGTCAAGGATCATATCGAAATGTGCAACTGGGAATAATTTTGAGGAGATCTCAAATTCAAGACTCCCGTGATCATCATCAGATTTGTTTATGAAATATTTAACTGGGACATAATTTTTGAGAAGGACCTCAAAAAATTCCATCAAGGATACTCGGACCTTCGAAGTCAACTTCAATTACCTCAAATTGACATGTTCTTAAAGAGTTTTAAGTTGCCAGCAAGCTACCTATCATGTCAAAATCTGAGACAAAGGGTTTTGTTCGTGTCGTGCATGTCGTGACAGTTAATTGGCAGATATTTTCTTTAAAACTATTTTTTCCAAAACTTCATACCTAGCAAATGTTTTAATTTAAATATGATCTTGTCTTTTGTCTATTGCGATTCATTGGATCTACCAGACAAAGTTCCAGAGATAATGAGACCATGAGCAAGGCGACTTCAACATAGATCAGTATTCCAAAACTAACATGTTTCTGTGGATGCAGGGTATAATAAGATCATCAAAGGAGCTATATTTATCAACCAACTGGTTCAGGAGAACATATCTAGCGAATATCAATTAGTGAGTGTAACATCTTCATTTGATCAATGAGGTATTTGACAGATTAAAGAATAGTATCTACCACTTAAGGTTGCGAGATACCGATGAAAATGATATTATGATAAAAAAAGTACTTATCATCATATCAAATATTGATGAAAGACGACGTTCATAGTCATTCATATTCAAACCGCCGAGAGGGCCATCATATTCAAACCGCCAAGAGGGCCATCACATTCAAACCGCCGAGAGGGTCATCATATTCAAACCGTCGAGAGGGTCATCATATTCAAACCGCCTAGAGGGCCATTCATATTCAAACCGCCGAGAGGGCCATTCATATTCAAACCGCTGAGAGGGTCATTCATATTCAAACCGCTAAGAGGGCTATTCATATTCAAACCGTCGAGAGGTCCATTGCATATTCAAATTACCGAGAGCATTCATATTCAAACCGCTGAGAGGGCCATCATATCCAAACCGCCGAGAGGGCCATCATATTCAAACCGCCGAAAGGGCCATTCATATTCAAACCGCCGAGAGGGCCATTCATATTCAAACCTTCGAGAGGGCCATTGCATATTCAAATTGCCGAGAGGACTATCATATTCAAATTGCCGAGAGGGACATCATATTCAAACCGCCGAGAGGGCCATTTATATTCAAACTGCCGAGAGGGCCATCATATTCAAACCGCCAAGAAGGCCATTTCATATTCAAACCGCCGAGAAGGCCATTCATATTTAAATTGCCAAATGGTCATTGCATATTCAGACCATCAAGAGAACCACCAGCATATTACATCAGTCTATTATTGCTTCGAAATCAAAAAAAGAGTACATTGAAGAATTATATTGAAAATATAAGATACGAGCTTTATTTGCTTTACGTCAAACTGAAAGAAGCCGTCGTTAAATATTCAAGGAGAGCAATTAAGGGTATAAGTGGTAAAAAGACACTTTCTCTCCATTTGAATTATATTTTACGCTAATGAGTTTTATCTCAGTTTTTGTCGAGAGCATCCAAGAGGATGAATTCTCAAACCAAACCACAGGTGCGGACGTCATCAAAAGGGATGCAACACAACGTGTAAATTTTCTTAGCAGCGAACTGGGACATAGTCCAAAGAGGAGTAGCAAACTCTTAGGACGCGAGTTGAGGAGTGACTTCCACCACAATCAAACCACACCCCTATCAAAAGGCATGTGGGTATTTCCTTGGGTTTATCAGTTCGAATTTCGCATCTGGAAAACTTTCCACTTTCACCGGAGGCAGCTTTCCAATCTGAGTGACAATACACCAAGTACTTTGGAAATTATGTCCGTGTAAGTTCTTAATTATGGGTGTGAAGCGCGCCACATTCATGGTTAAGAGGTTGCAAGCCTCCTTTCCATACTTGACTTACTTGTCACTCTTCCAGAAATGAAGGTTATCTAGCGTAATAGATTTCCTTTTCAATCAATCGAGTCGAACTACAAACAACCTGATTCCCAAGGTTTAAGAATATGTAGGCGGGCTCAATGTTGAAAACTCGATTATACTCCAATATTCTCTCTTAAATCTTATTCCCTAGCATTTCGGTCTTTTCATAATTCAATATCGGAATAGCTTTTGAATTCTTTCATAATCGTGCGTTAAAATCAAGCGCATCGAACTACAAGTGACCTGAATTCTCATAAAGCCTGAGATATATAGGAAACCCGATACCGAAGTTCGGCCATAATTCCTAAAGTCCGTACCAAAGTCCCTTTTCTAAAGGATGAATATGCAGTCGGTCAAAATTGGATTCGTCAATTTCATTTGCCTCGAATTTCTTTCATCAATCCAAGTCAAACGAGGGACATCTGTTGACACCCAATTTTGGACCTCCACATTATAGATTAATCATCGAGCTTCTTCAATTTCAAACGATTTTAAATAATTAGTTTTATAAAATTTAAAAGAAAATAAAAATAAATAATAATAATAATATAGTTCACAAGTTATTTTAAATAGTCTTCTCACTATTTATAATTTTTAGATAATATATATCTTTCACATAATTATGTATATAATTAGTATATTTTATGAATTTTCGAAAATGGTCTCAAAAAGATTTTATATTTTAAATATTTGGTTAATTATTTAGTTATTTAATAGTTCATATATATATATATATATATATAAATAATTAGTTTTTTTTAATTAAGTTGAATATTTTATTTTGTTAAGATTAAGAAGCTCGTTAATTAATTAAAATTAATTCATCTTATTTAAGTTTTATGTCAAATTTGCTAATTAAATTCAATTTGACTAACTTCTCAATTTATGTAGGCTAGTTTGCAATCCTTTGGCCTTTTTATTAATTTCCATACCATTTACTTTAAATATTTCAGGTCAACTTTGGGCCTTTTTTCCAGCATCAGCCGGCCCAACACTTTCTATTTTTGGCCCATTTCCTTTTCCACTAATAACCCAGCCCAAGAAACCCAATTCAATCAATACACAAACAGCAGTACAACAACATCCGATATTAATAGCATAACCGACCCAATACGTAAAGAAGACCAAAAACCAGTAATAATACAACGCAGTAAACCCGACCACCCCTGCATTCATAATCTTAATGCATCTTCTTCCTCAGCGAAAATCGCGGAGAACCCAGAAATCTCGTCCAACTACTCTGCAAAAACCCATAACCCTCGCCTGCAGCATCCAACCACCCTCATGTCCCTTTTCCCCCCTTTTTTCTGGGATTTTCTGAATCCCTTCACTGTTGCCTCGAAAAGAAACGGGCAGATTCAAATTCAAACGGATTCCCCCCCCCCTTCCTAAAATGGCCCCATCTTCCCCTATAAATAACCCTATACCCTCAGTGATTGAGATAAAAAGAAAAAAGGAGAAATAAGATTGGATTTTGAGGTCATACGAAAGATAGCTTATAAGGTTTTGAGTTTTGGTTCTGAGCTTGTTTGTTCATATTCGAAGTTCGTGGTGGAAGTTCTTCGTGGTTAAGTTCGTTGTCCTCAGTTCGCTTCCCCTCAAAAGGTAATATTTACCTCAGTCTAGGTCTCTCTTATTTTTAGCGTATCGATTATTTGCTTTTGACTGATTGAGGTGTTCAATTATTGATATTTATAGAATATTAATGCTTACTTTTGACTGCAAATCGGTAGTGTAACCTGCCTGTTACTCGAATGTTGTTGATTAGGTTTCTTGATGATTTTGTTTTGGTTTGTTCCTGTTGAGTTTTCCTCATTTTATTGTTAGTCTTAATGTTGCCTACGAGTATTGTTTTAGTTTTGAAGTTGTTAAATATGGTTTGCTTGTTTTCTCAATCTGAGAGTATTGTTTTAGTTTTGAAGTTGTTAATATAATTTGCTTGTTTTCTCAATCTGATACGTGAGGGGGTCTTTGATTATTTCAGTTAGCACAAATCGTGTGAGTAGATTAGTGTACTGTTTTATCTCCCTTCTTATGGAGTCTGTACATTTCGCGTTTAAAACAGAATATTTTAGTCCATTTGTTAATCGTTTGCATCTATAAAATCTTGCTAATGATAATGTCAGTTTGTATAGTCTTTGTTTTCGGTCATGCCGAGTTAGCTTGTGATGGGTTCGTCGAGTTAAAGTAAGTAAAAAAAAAATGCCGAATAGCTGTTTAGATCAAGCTATTGGAGTTTGATTTCATTTGTGTTGTTTAATTTGTTTCCTATTAACACTCCTTCTGTTCCAATAAGGTTTTGTTTGTATATTATAGCATCTTCACTCATAAATTATGCTAAAATTGAATCTTGTCATCGGCCCTCAAGTTGGATTAGATTGTCCATTGCTATTGAGTCTTTGTTTCTTTTAAATATCTCTTACCTTTAAATGTTGGAATTCATTAAAATTATCTTCCAATAACCCATTAATGCCTAAGAAAAGACCATGTAAGTTTGCTGTAATGTAGTTGACGTTGTTGTGTTGGAATCTTCTTAGTTGTTGTTGATTTCATTCTATATTTTTTTTTGGCTTTATCTATAATTCCTCACACATTTACAGATGGGTTTCTTTCCAAAAAATGATCAAATGAGCTAAATATGAATTGTCAGTTTGAATTTAATTGTATTTCATTGCATTGCCTTTTGCTGTAGATAAAGATGCTTATTTGACGCATATGATCCATCTCTTAAATTTGCATATTATTTGATGAATCTGCATCTGCTCTTGTCTCTTCAAAATAATGTGTATGTTTATCTCCGTCATGAGTAAATCATTTGATCATGTATTTGTTGAAAGTTTCATCTCTTGTTCTAATTCTTTTCTTTCTCTTTGTGTGTATGTGAATCCTCTTCGAGTCCATGGTGGATTTATCTACCATGCATTTCTGAGTTGAGCCATAAAGGCTCGATCTTTGCTTTCCCCATTTCTCGAGTCAACCCCCCTATGTATTTGGAAGCCGTTACAGATCCTGAAGGCCCAACGTAGTGCGGGAAATTAGTTCATAAATGTTCAAAGCCCAAGAAATGGGCTGTATACATATTGTATACAGCAGTATACACTCATTATACAGCGATATACAGCTCAGAAACGCAAAAATACAGGGCTAAGGCAAAATACACGTGTTTGGAAGCAAGAGATACATGGAAAGAGCTGATGTACATGCCGATATACACTGATATATAGTCAATGTATACAAAAACGGGATTGGGTTAAAACCCAAAAACTTGCAGCGAAATTGGCCTAAGAAGGGGCCCAATTTCATTATCTCTTTTACTCTTCTAATTGATTGATTATGTTTTGGCTAATCTTATTTAACTCTAACTTTAAATAACTTAATTAGATTCCCCAAAAGACGAGTCATTTTCTTTGTGTTGGTTTACTTTTAATACATTTCACTTGTTGTGTTCACTTATTTTATTAATCAAATAATTGGTCGAATTTTGTATTTTAATTAAGTTAAATCTTTGTTCTTAAAAAATATATGTTTTAAGGCCTCTTCACTTGATCACATTTTATTTTAAAGTGGTTTTAAGTTCAAGTATTTTTCTCAAATGAACTAAAAAGTGTTCTCTTTCTAGTTAGTCATATTTCTCAAAAAGGTTAGTCGAAACTTTAATTCTTCAATTAATTTAAAATGGTTTCATGCTTAAATTAACCAATTTGGATTAAATTATTATTTTAGAAAATGAGTCAAGTAAGTCCTAATTAATCTAGTTTTGATAAAATTCTATTCACTTGCGTTTTAATTCAAATGTTTTCTTTTAGGTCCCTTTTCTCTAAAAAATAAAATAAAATAAAATGTGCCATCTATTTAATTATTTTCTCAAATTTAATCAAATATTGCAAATTATTATTTTTTATATTAGATCATTTTTCTAAAAATTAGTCTATTTTAGTCAAGTCGCAGGTCAACTGCATGTTAGTGGACACTTCGAATGCTTAAACCCTTCTCGAAGTGTAAATTGAACCCCGAACCCCCTTTGGTATTTTCAAATGATTTTTTTTTTGTTTAAATCTTTGAAAATTTTAAGTTTTCTTAGTTTCTTTAAAAAATTAAGTGGCGACTCTTTTCTAAGTATTTTTCTTAAAATGTTTTATACTTAGAACATTTCAAAAAGTGATTTTTCTAAAGGTTAGGAAAATTACGGCATAACAAGGATCACTCCCACACCTATAATGTTCGTGATCGATACACAGATTTATATAAACTCATATTCCCCTTGTACCTTTGAAAATACGGATTTTGAGTTGATGTTCAATTTAAAAAGAAAAAAGTAATCAAACAAAACAATAACATTTCATAACAAAAAAAATATACCGTGTAAACAACTACTAATAATAAGATTGAAAATTTTCACATATCTTCAATTTAAAATGTTGATAATTAATCTTATTAATAATAATAAGAATGTAGCAATTTTGAATAATCATAAATAAAATAAGAAAATAATTTAGTGAAATGAATAAATAAATAAAAACACACTAACCCAACCTTCATGTATACCGAGTTAGAAATTTCATTTTTCACACAACTTGGTATGTTACAGAAGAATTTAAACCAAGTACTATTGCATTTTTTAAAAGCTATAAACCAATTTCAAATAATAAACTTAAATGGAAAACTGATCTAGCATTATAATGGTGTAGATCTATTAATTAATTAACTTCTGGGACCCACCACTAGTGACTTAAAAAAACTAAAACGTGTAGAGATTTTGTACAAAATGAAATTCGATCACTCATCTTTGTGGTTGAATTGACCCCGCTAAAACCACTAAGCTAGCTTCACCTCAGTGTCCGCTGGGTTCATTTTACTTACATAATCAAATTACATATTGAATTCATAATGTAAGAAGCAAATTTTTTCGACGAAGTGGGTTCAAGTGAACCCGCTTGACCCAACTTAGGTCCGCCCCTGGCTGGGAAAAGTTATACTGTGATAAGTTATGCTGTGATAAGTTATGCTGGAATTAGTTTTTATTGCTTGTTTGGTTTGTCATATTCAAACTAATATTCATTGTATAATTTTTGAGGATAAGTTGTTTGTTTACAAAATACCCTCACCCTATTTAAATTATTTTTTTACATTTTCTTTGCAAGCATTAGTTAGTCATTCTTAAAAATAAAATTTTCATCTTATTTAGCTTAAATATTTTTGTGTGTGCATTTACATGATTGTGCCGTATGTTTTAAAAATTAAACTTTTATCTTATATAACTTAAAAATTAAACTTTCATCTTATTTAGCTTAAAAATAAAATGTTCATCTTATTTAGCTTAAAAATAAGATTTTCACCTTATTTATGCTTAAAACTAAAACTTTCATCTTATTTAGTTTAAAAATAAAACTTTCATCTTATTTAGCTTAAAAATAAAATTTTCATTTTAAGTTTATTAAAGTAAAAGAAAATTTATTATTAAAGTTATCTACATTTTAATTATAGATAAAATATAATTTTTAAGTGAGTAATAAATTATTTAATGAAAAATATGTAATTTAGTAGTGAAGTGAACATTTTAAGAGAAATCAAAATATAAATAAACATAATAATTACGCAAATAAATTCTACTTATAATATAATCATAAATAAAAATTGTATTTATAAAATGTAAATTTTTAATAGAAAAATATATTTATCATAAAAACAACAAATAATTAAGGTTGTACAGGCGAGTCCCAATAGAGTCTTTTAATGGATAAAGATAACAAACGGGTCAAGACCCAATCCAATTCAAATTTGCTTGAGTCAAGTCCGGTAATGAGTTATAGAACGGGTCAAAACTCAATCCAACCCAAATTTTACTATGTTTTACTTATTTTATTGTTCTTTTTACAATATTTTAGTACCTAATAAAATTATTATTATTTCTTTATAATGGCTATATATAACATATCAAATTTTAAAAAAAGTTCTTTAAGAATATTTTGACAAGATTTCTGTTGATTCAATATTTGTTACATATCACCTAAATTTTAATGGATTGAAATGAGTTAACCTAATAAATAAGCGGATCAATAACCCATCCTAACTTAACTTTTAAATTTCTAAATTTCGAATTCAGTAACTCGAAATTGGTAGTTAAAAGTAGATACCAAATATCAAAATTTAAAATTTTGGTTCGTTATTTGGTAAATCAAACTTCGGTTTGTCATGGTATTCGGTAATAAAGAATTTGTTGCCGATTGTTAATATTATCACTCAAATTATTTCTATTTTTCTATGTGGATGCACGATATAATAAAAGATAAACAAGTAATAAGACATCAAAAAAATTAAAATTGAGACAACTAAAAGACATATATTTGAGTTGCTTATGTAGTATTTAACTTTCTCTTTGAACTTGTACTAATGAGTTATGAACCTATTGATATATGACATTCATTAAGTAAATAATTTTGTATTAAAAAAATATTGAATATCAGTGTCTCATACCAAACCCAAATGCCATAATTCTAAAATTTTACTTCCGAATACCATCCCAAATATGAAAATACCAAAAAATTCTGATCAGTTCAGTAATTCTGTTTTCAGTATTTTATGCCTAGTTTTAATTGGTATATACTTTCTATAACCTTTAGCTATTTTTTTTTTATGTAAATAAAAACATGATTATATCATATCTATGGTTTTTTTTTAAAAAAAAAAATTAAAATTGGACATGTAGCCCATTTATTAAATTACTAACAACTATACAATGAGGAAATGAGCCAAAAGACCCATTTCAAGAAAGGAAATAAGAGCACAAACAGAAAATGACCAAAAAAAAAAAACAAAGGAAAATGAAGAGACAGAATGAAGACCATTCACGAAACTTCAGGGAAGGCAGGCTTCCGGCTAAGCTCCGATGAAGGTTTCTCCGGTCGACTTCCGAGTTAAGCTTTTACTATCTTTTTCATTGGCTTGAGTTTCCTTTTCGCTGTGACTATCGCCTTCCACCATTGAAGTTATGTGCCTCTTAGCTCTCTGAATCGAAGATACATCAGGTACACTTCTATTCACTCTAAAACCCTCAAACGTGACGGTACACATTTCGATCCATTTTAAACCTAATTTATTTAGTGAGAAAATCAGTTGAATTTGATTGATAGTAGTTTGATTTTGTAGATTATACATGCAGCTTCTAGTGAAATTAATTTTGTAGTTTCAGCAAAAATAATGTTGAATTTTGTAGATCTTAGGTGTAAGGTTATAGTGTGAGTGGAAGTAATTGAATTTTATAGTTTGAGTTGTAGGAATTGGATTTTTCAGTGAAAATAGTTGGATTTTATGCAGTTTGTGTTGAAGTTTATTGGTTTCAATCGATAAAATTGAACTTTGTAGATTTTATGCAATTTCTAAGTGACAGCTTATAGTTTGAGTTGTAGTGATTGGGTTTTATCCAGCTTCTAAGTGAATGTTTATAGTTTGAGTGAAAATAGTGGGATTTTATAGATTATATGCCGTTTGTGGCGAAATTGTGTAGTTTCAGCGGAAACAATTTAACTTTGTATATTTTATGCAATTTCTGAGTGAAAGCTTATAGTTTGAGTGGAAGTAAGTGGATTTTATGTAGTCCTAGAGCAACTTTATAGTTTGAGCTGTAGTAATTGGATTTTATAAATTTTTTCCAGCTTCTAAATGAAAGTTTATAGTTTAAGTTGAAATAATTGGATTTATTCTATAGATTATATGTTGTTTTGAAGTGCGCATGTATAGTTGGAAATGATTGGATTTTATAGATTAGATTAAGTTGTAAGTGCAAGTTTATAGTTTGAGCTGAAATAATTGGATTTTATGCATTAGCTGCTTTCGAAGTGTATGTTTATGATTTTCCTGGAGGTAATTGGACTTTTAAGATTTTATGCAGCTTCTAAGTTCACGTTTGTATATTTTGAGTGGAAGATTTTATGCATTTTCTAAGTTCAACTTATTGTGTTTTCATCTTTTCTAACTATAATTTTCTTTTTTCTAAGCGTCTATTTTCTTGGTTTAGTAATTCATGCTTTGCAGTTTGTTGATTTTGTTGAGGAATAGCTATTCACCTGATGTATAGTCTTGATCTATACAATGCATTATCTATTATCTGCAATCAATAAACTAAATCAGTGCCTTGGAGTGTCATTAACTATAAATGTTTTCCCCTTTTTGTGCTCGTAGAATTCTATTTTCTAGTTGTTACAGGTAAGTATTGCTATCCTTGGAAAGTTAAACCGATTTATCATTCAATAAAGGTCAATTTGATATCTCTCCATGATTACATAGTATTAGTTAATTAAATTATAGTATAAGTAAGTATATAATCGATGTATTTTTATGCTTGTCAGAAATAAGAATGTCCACTGTAAGGCTTGAGCCCATGATCATAAGGTTATTAGCTTCACTCTCTACACTTAGTGTTGTTGGAAATGTTGTGGAGTTCCAATTATATCTACTCTTTCTCTATTAATATTTCATTAAAATGATTTAAACAGTTTAAGGCCATTGATGGCATTCATGAGAAAACCAAGGAGTTGTCGTACTGCCTGAATGTATATGTTTACATGGACTAATCTGAACTTCTGGAATATGACTGTAGTGAAAGCTCTTAATGAAATTAAGGCATCTCTTGGATGGAGAGTGGTGTATGCATGGGTTGGAGATGATCCTTGTGGAGATGGTGATTTACCTCCATGATCTGGTGCTACATGTTCAACGCAGGGTGATTATAAAGTAGTTACTGAATTGTAAGTTTTGCTTCACCGGTTCTAAGTAGCTTTTTTCTAACTAAGGTTCAAATCTGTATGAAGTTACTCACAGAATTGAAATATCTTTACTTGTCACTTTTTTCACAATGTTCTTTTCTGTTTTACCACTTGCAGGGAAGTTTATGCTGTTTCAACTGTTGGCCCATTTCCTACTGCTGTCACTAGTTTTTAGATCTTACTAGCCTGTAAGATTCTTCTTCTCTGTCTTTGTACTGGAATCTAGTTTTTACAAAACTTCAGCTACTTCTTACAGATTTTTTAAGTGAAAATTTCATATATGATATATGTTAGACTAATATTTTCAAGTTATAGCAGTAGAATTAAACGTTCAAGTTGTAACAATAAAAAATGTCAGGTTGTAATAGTTTCTTAAAAAAAAAGTTTTTTTTAAATAATTGTAAAAATTTGTTTTGAAAAAAATAAAAAGATAAAAAAAAAAAAATAATTCGTTTCTGAAAAAAAAAGGGTAAAAAAACGGAAATAAGTGTGTTAATTAAATTTGAATTGATTGAAGATAATTACTAATTAACATAAATTAAGGAAATTCAAACTAATTAAGAATATTTAGTTTCCTTAAATTTCACTCTAATCTGTTATAATTAATTAAAAATTTCGATTTCATCCATTTTCTTCCATGTTTCTCTCTCTTCGATTTTTTTCTAGAAATCTTGTCACTCTCATCTAATTCATATTCGTTTTTATTCAATAATCTTTATTTTCTGGACAGGTTCTTATTAGTATTAATAAAATATGGTGGTAGATGAGATCCTTCAGGTTAGTGTTCTTTGCGATTTTTTATTTGTATTGTAATCCAAACCAAACATTCAAAAAAATTATGAACAGTGATTCTGAAAAAAAAATATTCAGATTTTGTTGTGAATAATAATAGTTTTAATTATGGCGTTTTTGGTATGAATATTCACTTTTGAAATTACATAAAATTTGTTTGAAATTGGTATAAATTTTTGTTTGAACATTCATTTTTTTGTATGTTTCTGATAAAAAATTACATAAAATTTACTTGAATTTGGTATATTGGTTATACCATGTTGGTACGATTTTAGAATTATATTTGAATGAATTTCGTATAATTTTTGTCTAATAAATGACAATTAATAGTTAAAAGTTGTATTATGTTGGTATTATAGTGGCATGATTCTGCTGTGAAAAAGTGACGACTTATGTCATGAAATAAATATAATTTTGGCATGAAATAGGTATGAAAAATGTGCATAATAATTATATGAAATTTGTATATTGATTTCAGATTTTTTGTTGTGTATAATAATTTGAATTATGACGTTTTTAAAAAAATGTATAATGTTATATTTTGGTATGAACATTGAATTTGTTCATTATTTGTCTGACGCATTTTTTTTTGGGTATATTTTTGGTTAAAAAGATAGATAATTTTTTCTTTGGAATTTGTATACTTATACTACCAAGCAGGTATGACAATCGATAATGTTTTGGTATGATTGGATTTTTTTTTTGGCATTATATTGTAATGAATTTTGAGAATAATAATGTAATGAATTTGGTAAACTGTTTATTAAAGAAATGACAATTAATATTTCTAAGTTTGAATTAATTTGGTATTCTAGTGGCATGATCCTGGTATGAATAATTGATAACTTTTGGCATGAAATAGGTAAGAATGTGTGAATAAGAATTGTATAAAATTTGTATACTGATATAACATATGTGTTTTTACTTTTGTATTCTGTAATAGCATATGAAATTGTTTTAAAATAACATATGTATTTTTACTTTTGTATGAATTTTGTAAGCATAAAAATAGTATGAAATTTGTATATTGATATAACATATGTATAAAAGTTATTTGTACTTTTGTATGATATAATATTGCACAATAATTTATGATGAAACAAAAAAATATGCAATTCAAAAAGTGTTGGAGCAGAAATTATTGTTGCCTGGTTAAAAAGAGAACTGTAGGGAGACCACAACTTGTAAATGGTTTGCTGATGTGAAATTCAAGAGGTCTAAGATTACGTGCATTACATGTCGTCGGGAGAAATACAATAGGAAGACATGTTCAAATTACCCTTCTGAAAAAAAGACATAATTTATTTTGATTTTGATTTGGTTGTTTTATTGTGGCAAACTCATGTTTTGATTTATTTTGTCTTTTAAGTTAATGAATTATAATTTCAGAATATTTATTATGTGTGCTAGTTAATCATTTGTGAAATCAATGTTTTTCAAATGTATACTCCAAAAATAGGTAATGTTTGTATGCGATTGATATTGATTGGAAAAATTAAGTCAAATCTTAATATGAAATTGGTATACATTTTGTATCCAACTAACGTCCCAATGGTAAAATTGAAAAAAGAAAACATATAATTGAGATTTCAATTGAAATAGCCAATGTAAAACTAGTTAATATTGTATCTAATTTGTATAAATAATTTAGTATTGAATTGATATTCCATTGGAAAATTGAAAAATCAACATGTGATTGAGATTTCAATCAAATTAGACAACCTAAACAAGTTAATGTTGTATTCAATTGGTATCCAACAAATATCCCACTTGAAAATGAAAAAAACAAAATGTAACTGATATTTCAACCAAATTAGACAATCTAAAACAAGTTAATGTTTTATCCAATTTATATACACTTGGTATCCAACTTGAAATTTTAGAACAAAGATAAAAATAAAAATGTATAAAATTAGTATCCAATGGGTATAAATTCGGGAAGAATAAATTTGATTGTAAAACAATGCATATTATATATAGTTATCAGAAATTATAGGAAAGAAATATACATCACCCAAAAGTCAAAACATGTAATTAAAAGTCTAAACTGCAATAATTAATACAAGTTCTATATTTTCCTCTCTCTTTGTAATGACCCTCCAGGTCGTTTCTGTGTTTTTCTTTCTGTGTGTCGTTTAGAGCGTTCCTGTGCGACCCCAAGTCATTTATGACTTATTAGGACTAACAGTTCGGTCACCTGGTCGTTCGTTTGGTTATTGTGCGAGTTTTAGTGTTTTTGGAACTTATGAATCTTGAACAATCATTTTCGATCAAAAGTTCAAGAAGATGACATCAGAATCCAATTCTGACAATTCTATCAGCTCCGAAAGGGTCATTTTAGGCTAGTAGCATGGTTAGGATGACTCTCGAGGTTTTCAGTGTGAGTCGGTGCGATTAGGTGTTTTAGCTTTAAGTTTAAGCATAAGTTTGACTTTAGTCAACAATGTGAGTAAGCGTGCTCAGATGAAAATTTTGTTAGCGTGGTTAGCTCCGAAATGTTGAGTTTGGTCTAGATTGACCCTTATTTTGTGTCTCGAGGTTTTCAAAAAAAATTTCGACCCTTTTGTGGTTTTTGACTTAAAATGACATTTGGGTGTGGGACCCACTTTTTGTCAAGATGACCTCGTATGAAAATTTTGACTGCGCCATTGAGTATGGAATATCGAATTTGGTATGATTGCATATCTCGTTTGCGTGTATGGGGTTCCGAACGAGTTCAGAGCACCCTGTCGGAGTTTTTAAGTTTTGGAAAAAATTGCAAAAAAATCTGCTATAAAATGCAGATTATCAGCAACCTTTCCAAACTTAAAAACCTCATCTCTCTCTCATCTCTCATTCGAATTAGGCAATTCGAAGTGCGGCTTCGCTGTAGAGTGTTCGAAAGTTGTTGGGTGCGCGTAGTTCGAGGTAATTTTGCGATTAACCTGACTGCTGTACTTTTTTCGAGCCTTTATTTTTGGCATTCTTGAGTTGGTCATATCTCTTTTATTTTATCTCGGTTTTGGGTGATTCGAAGTCCCACGTGTTGGAATTGTTGTGGCTTCGTCGTGGAGTATCCAAGGAGTGCTAGGAACCTTTCGAGTCTCATTAATTCTGAGTTTAGACTGCTGCTGTTATCTTTTAAGTTGATTAAAGTGTGGTTTTCTTGCTTGTTGGTTTTTGTTGTGTTTTGAGCCTCGAATTGTGTTCCATTTTGGAACACAAGTTTGGGGGTGATGTTTAGGGTCTCTTGACGGAGTCAAATTCAGACAGTTCTGTGCGGGTCCCATGATTCCCGTTTTGACTCCAAAATTGACCCGTCTCTGTTTGTTGTGATTTTGGTGTCTAAACGACCGTACTAACGTTGGGATCCAATATTTGATAAAGTGACAACGTTTAAGGGTCATTCGGGAAGGAAAAGCTTCGGCAGAGTGATTTGGAGCGCGCACGATTGTCCTTAAGGTAGGCTACGGCTTCCTTTCTTTTAGATTGAGCTTAATTGTGTAAAAGCATGTCGATTGGAGTGAATTGGGGGGTGGGTACCAGTTTTCTACTTTACTTTGATTAGATACCTTATGTTAGGATCGATTGGCTATATTTCAGGTGTAGTATCATGTTAACCGGTTTAGTAGAGTTGCATACTTGTGTGCTAAATGCTATTGTATGTTTGTATGCTATGTGTTGTATGCCTTGTTTATCCTTAACCGTAAGCATGATGTCCTTAGTCTAGGTTAGCCTAACATTGCCTTAGACTTGTGACCTGTGTGGGCTGAATAACCTTGACTTTCTGCTGACATCGTTTGGATGACTTAGCTCCTTGTAGACTGGAGTAGTAGACTTGAATCTGATAGTTTGAGCCTTAGTTTAGGCGATATCGCTGCTTGCTGCACTTCTGTATCTTCTTCCTCTAGTTCTGACGCGTTCTCGAAGGTTTAGTGCATCACTAGAGACGTGGAATTGAGATAGTATAGGCTTGGTGACTCTTCTGTGATTTCTTAGATTGGACGGCGTTCCACGGTGGTTGTTGGATTGGATCCTATTGGAGATACCATTACCCTCGGGGTCGTTCTTTCTAGCTGGGCTAGGAGCGTATCGCTGGCTGGGTAGACTCGGTTATATCGGCGATCTCCCCCGGGCCTCTCTTTCTAGATGGGCTGGGAGTGTGCTGCTGGCTGGGTGTCCCCAGGTTGCTCTTTCTAGCTGGGCTGGGAGCTGACTGCGTGGTAAGACGACTTGCGATATCTACCTCACTCATGGGTCCCTCTTTCTAGCTGGGCTGGGAGTGGACAGTTTGGTTGGGTGCCCCCTAGGGTCACTCTTTCTAGCTAGGCTCGGAGTGTACTGTTGTCTGGGTGAAGTCTGATAGATTATCTTGGTTACTTTGGGCTGGTAGCCCAGTTTTCTTCTTTCTCAATAGACTTTATTTTGTGTACCTATCGGAATTATGGGGGTTTGTTCAGGTTTTACTTAAATTTGCGCACGAGTGTACCTTCTGGGCTTATGGGGGTCTAGTTAGGTTTAGTTTAGTTGTACTTAATTTGTTTCTGGTATGCTCGTGTGCTTTCTTTTTATATCTGTTTTAACCTCTCTATGTCTAGATTCTATCATTTCTTATTGTTTTACTCTTTTTGCTCAGTCGGCATATGAGTACTTGTTGTTTTGGTACTCATGTTACACTCTGCATCTATTTCGTGATGCAGGTCCCAGTATTAGTTACCAGCGGTGAGTAGTTCCAGCCTTTTTTTGCAGCTGTGATTCGGAGACGAGGGCAAGCACTTGGCGTTTTGGGTTTGTCTTGTCTCCTTCTTTTGTTTTAGCTAGTCTTGTTGCCTTTGAGACACGCTTTGTTGTGGTCCACTTTTGGAACTTCTACTCTTTATTAGTTAGCTCTTTACTAGTGACTTCCAGGTTTTGGGATAGATACCTGTATATATTTATTTTGGTTTGTTTCCGCCTTGTTGTCCCTTGTTTAGATTATTGTTTTCGCTAGTTTCTGCGATTTCGCTCATTGCTTGATGTTCTTGGTTGCGGGTTGACTTACCTACTGGTAGGGTATAATATGTGTCGTCATAACTCGAGAAATCGGGTTGTGACAAGTTGGTATCAGAGTCCCAGGTTCATCGGTCTCACTTGTACAGAACTAACGTCTAGTAGAGTCTTGTGGATTGGTTCAGAGATGTCCATAACTTATCTTTGGGAGGCTACATGATGTCTCTAGAAAGATTTCCTCTTTTGTTGCACGAAGTTTCACTTTCGTGCAGCGTGTCTTATTGGTTTCTTGAAATCTCACTTATTTCACTTTTTCGCAGGATGACTCTCTCGTGAGGTGGCGCGACCAGGGGTGATGCACCCGGGCCTACAGACAGAGCCCCAGCTTGGGGTAGACGCCGACCCCGAGGTCGAGAGAAGGTCGCAGCACCAACCCGGGAGAGAGAGGAGGATCCAGAGCCAGTAGCGGACCCTTCAACACCTCATATACCAGATCAGCCGGTGGGGTCGGGGACAACCCAGGCGCCACCCGGACCAGTTCTGACTCCAGATCCCCAGACCGCTATTTCTCAGCTCTTGGATGTGCTTGGGGGTATGCAACAGCCACCCGCCCTAGCTACGTCATCACTAGTATCGCATGATTAGCCTACAGTGAGGGCATCTCAGGTCCAGGTACCACCCGAGGAATACAGCCCTTGGCAGCGGACAGACCTATGCCGCTTGAGGACCAGAAGATGCTTGGTGTGTTTCTCAGGTTGACACCACCGAGGTTTTCTGGGGTTATGGGTGAGGATGCCCACGAGTTTCTTACTACTTGCCGTGAGAGGCTTCACACTTTGGGTCTAGTGGAGTCTAGAGGGGCCGACTTCATTGCTTACCAGCTAGATGGGCCAGCCAGGCAGTGATGAGTTTTCTAAGGCCTTCTTGGTCAAGTTTATCCCTCGTAGTGTCACCATCTCAGGGATCAGTTCTGCAGGTTGGAGCAGGGCTCCATGTCAGTGGCAGAGTTAGGTGCCTTGTTCGTGGGTTGAGATTGCACCTTCGGCTTCAGATCCAGTCCTTAGTTTCTACGGGTCGATCCTTTTTGGATGTAGTTGACCAAGCCAGTACTATGGAGCATCTTCGTCACGAGGCCCAAGGGGGCAGCTAGAAGAGGGCTAGGCATGAGGGCAGCTACAATGACTCCCGCCCCAGGTCTAGGGATTATCATGACAGGGCCGGACGACGGTTTCGACAAGGTCAGTCTAGCAGACCTACACATGCCTCTTTTCAGGCATCAGATGGTAGTCGGAGTGAGGCTAGTTCGAGTCAGGGTCGCGAGGTGTTTCAGTCGGGTTCTTCAGGCCATGGTGGTCGTTCTTCTGGGAGTCGCCCTCAACAGGTATGAGTGTGGTGAGATGGGGCATTGGGCTAGGGACTGCCTTCAGCATAGCTGGATTGCTCCCGCTCCTCATGCAACTCCCCCAGCTTTACCAGCACCTCCAGCTAGAGGCCATGGTCAGGGTCAGGATCGTAGAGGTGGTCATCAGGGTATATGGGGTGGTCCCCGAGGAGGCAGGTCAGGTGGTAGGTTTGATGGTCGGGGTAGAGGCAGACATAGTCATTTCTATGCAGCTCCAGCGATGGCGGAGGCTGAGGCATCAGACGATGTGATCACATGTACGATTCTTTTATGCCAGCAGCTCGCCTTGGTTTTATTTGATCCAGGCTCTACTTTTTTGTATGTTTCTGTCTACTGTGCCTCTCGCTTGAGTATGATACCTGAGCCTCTAGTAGCGTCGTTGTGTGTGTTGACCCCCGTGGGTGAGTCTTTAGTAGTGGATCATGTATTTTGATCTTGCTTAGTTACTATCCAGGGGTGTGACACCCGGGCTGACCTTATATTGTTTGACATGGTTGATTTCGATGTGATTCTGGGCATGGATTGGTTATCCCCTTATCGCGCTATTTTAGATTGCTTCTCTAAGACCGTTACCTTAACCATTCCTGGTATTCCTCCGGTGGTGTGGCAGGGATCTCGTTGTAGCACATCAGTTGGAGTTATCTCTTTTATTCGGGCTAAGAGCCTAGTGGATAGCGGATGCTTATCATATTTGGCCTATGTGCGTGATGTGAGTAGGGAGGTTTCTCTGGTTGAGTCAGTTTTTGTTGTTCTTGATTTCTTAGATGTGTTTCCTACCGACCTACCTGGCCTACCCCTAGAGCGTGATATTGATTTTTCGATTGAGCTTGAGTCGGGTACTCAGTATATTTCTATTCTGCCATATCGGATGGCTCCTGCAGAGCTCAAGGAGCTCAGTGTTCAATTTCAGGATCTCTTGGGTAAGGGATTTATAAGACCTAGTGTATTACCTTGGGGGCTCCCGTTCTTTTTGTTAAGAAGAAGGACGGTACGATGCGCATGTGCATTGACTATAGGCAGTTGAATAAATGTGACAGTGAAGAATAGATATTCTCTCCCTAGGATTGATGACCTATTTGACCAGCTAAAGGGAGCTTCAGTGTTCTTTAAGATTGATTTGAGGTCCGGTTACCACCAGTTGAGGATTAGAGCAGCGGACATCCCTAAGACTGCATTTAGGATCCGTTATGGCCATTATGAGTTCTTGGTGATGTCATTTGGGTTGACTAATGCCCCTGATGCCTTTATGGACTTGATGACGCGCGTGTTTAGGCTTTATCTTGATTCCTTCGTCATAGTCTTCATTGATGACATGAGCAACATTTGAGAGTTGTGCTCGAGACTTTGAGAGATCAACGACTTTATGCCAAGTTCTCAAAGTGCCAGTTTTGGTTAGACTCTGTAGCGTCTTTCGGGTACGTTGTATCCAATGAGGGCATTATGGTTGATCCGGTGAAGATTAAGGCTATTTGTGATTGGGCTAGCGCCACCTCAGTTACTGAGATTCAGATCTTCGTCGGACTAGCAGGCTACTATAGACGATTTGTGGAGGGTTTCTGTACCTTGGTAGCACCTCTGACCTGGTTGACTTGTGTTGATATTCCCTTTGTTTGATCAGAGGAGTGTGAGGCGAACTTTTTGAGGCTCAAGGAGTTTTTGACCACCGCTCCTATATTGACTCTTCCAGTTGAGGGTGAGGGCTTCACTGTTTATTGTGACACATCGCGCGTTGGTTTGGGTTATGTGTTGATACAGCAGGGTCGAGTTATTGCTTATGCGTCGAGGCACCTTAAGATTCATGAGGGCAACTACCCCACCCATGACTTGGAGTTGGGGGCGGTAGTTTTCGCGCTTAAGATTTGGAGGCACTACTTGTATAGAGTTTGATGTGAGATCTATACCGATCATAGGAGTCTTCAGTACATCATTATCCAGAGGGACCTTAATTCGGGGCAGCGTCGATGGATTGAGCTCTTGAAAGACTACGACCTCTCTATTCTCTATCATCCGGAGCAAGGCGAATGTGGTAGCGGATACCTTAAGCCGGAAGGCAGTGAGTATGTGTAGTCTGGCTTTCTTATTTGTTGAGGAGCGACCCTTGGCTTTGGATATTCAGTTCTTAGCCAATAGCGTGGTTCGGTTAGATATCTCAGATTCTAGACGCGTCTTGGTCCATATGGGAGTTCAGTCTTCTTTGCTTGATAGGATCTGTGGTTGTTAGTTTGAGGATGTGGCCTTGGTGTCCCTTAGAGATCGAGTGTTAACGGGTGATGGTGGTTAGGCTACTTTAGATCCTGATGAAGTGTTGAGATTCGTCGGTCGCATCTGTGTTCTGAGAGTTAGGGATTTGATACAGTTGATACTTTCTGAGGGTCATGAGTCTAGATACTCTATCCATCCAGGCACATCGAAGATGTATCGTGATTTGAGGCAGCATTACTGGTGGAGTGGCATGAGAAGAGATATTGCTGACTTTGTTTCCCGTTGTTTGTGCTGCCAACATGTAAATGCTGAGCATTTGAGGCCTGGTGGTGAGTTTCAGAGATTACCCATTCCGGAGTGGAAGTGGGATCGCATTACTATGGATTTTGTGGCTGGCCTACCGCAGATTTCTAGAGGTGTTGATAGTATTTGGGTCATCGTTGATCGATTGACGAAGTCAGAACATTTCCTTCCCGTTCAGTCTTCATTTAGCGCCGAGAGGTTGGCTTGTATCTACATTCGGGAGGTGGTTCGACTTCATGGGGTGCCAGTTTCTATTATATCAGATCGGGGTTCTCAGTTCACGTCTAGATTTTGGAGGACCTTTCAGGATGAGTTAGGCACTCGAGTTGACCTTAGCCCAGCTTTCCACCCGCAGACTGATGGTCAATCGGAGCGTACTATTCGGGTCCTTGAGGACATGCTGCAGGCTTGTGTTTTGTAGTTTGGTGGTCATTGGGACCAGTTCTTTTCTTTGGCAGAGTTTGTGTATAACAACAGCTACCATTCTAGCATTCAAATGGCCCCGTTCGAGGCCTTGTATGGTAGGCGTTGTCGCTCTCCGATTGGCTGGCTTGAGTCTACAGAGCCTAGGCCGCGGGGTACGAATTTGATTCAGGAGGCTTTGGACCAGGTGAGAGTGATTCAGGATAGACTCAGGACAACTCAGAGTAGGCACCAGAGTTATGCGGATCGGAGGTGCCGACCTTTGAGATTCTCTGTTGGTGATCGAGTATTCTTCCCTGTGTCTCCCATGAAGGCGTGATGAGATTTGGGAGGTGGGGCAAGCTTAGCCCCAGGTATATTGGGCCTTTTGAGATACTCCGAACAATTGGGGAGGTTGCTTATGAGTTGGCCCTACCTCCAGCATTTTCAGCCATCCACTCGGTTTTCCATGTCTCGATGTTGCGCCGGTATGTTCCTAATGAGTCCCATGTGCTCCAGTATGATGCAATCGAGTTGGATGACTGTTTGACATTTTGTTTTAGCTAGTCTTGTTTTCTTCGAGACACACTTTGTTGTGGTCCACTTTTGAGACTTGTACTCTTTATTAGATAGCTCTGTACCAGTGACTTCCAGGTTCTGGGAGAGATTTCTATATATATTTATTTTGGTTTGTTTCCGCCTTGTTGTCCTTGTTTAGATTATTATTTTCGCTGGTTTCTGCCCTTTCGCTCATTGCTTGATGTTCTGGGTTGCGGGTTGGCTTATCTACTGGTAGGGTGTAGTAGGTGCCTTCATAAATCGAGAAATCAGGTCGTGACATTCTTCAATTTATATTCTGTATTCAAGTGTGATTTTTTTAATCATATTTAAGCTAAAACTTAAGCAATCCTTATTAAAGATTTTATGATCTCATATTATCTATATATATCAACAAATTTCAGAATTAAATATACTTATTTTACCAACAAAATAGTATTTTAGATATAGAAAAACACACCAAAAACAAGTTCAAAACTTAAGTAAAACGGGTTTTTTTTCTCAAGAAATCAAGTTTTAGATTAATTAAAATAGAAAACGAAATCAAATTTTCAAAATATAGAATTCTTAATTCTAAAAAAATCAGATAAAAAAAAACAATATCAAAATTTAAAATGAAAAAAAAAACATCAAGAAAAGCAAAAAAAAAATAGATTAAAGAGAAAGAAAATTACATGTTAAAATATACGGTGATAAATTTATTTTTTTAAAAACAATTAAAGGCCCCAATAGTCATTAATAAATAAAAGTTATTTGAATAAGTTAAAAAATCCCTTAAAAGGTGTAATTAATAATTATTAATTGATTCTCTCTCATTAATATTATTTCTCTCACCTGTTAATTATATAAAAGGAACTGCAATCAATATAATAAATAGTTAATAATATAAAAATATAAAAAGATTAATCATTTAATAAAGTAAATTTTAATTGATTTTTAAATAAAGTTAAATTTAATTGATATGTTATAACCCGTAATTAAACTGTTATAAGTAAGAATTTTTTAAGAGTATGTTTTTACACCCTCCAGTCTTAATTGTTCATTAACAAACTTAAAGAATTGTTCTGCTTGGGTGTTTATCCCCAAAAACATGGCCGTTATCTATAATGTGTGTAGTCATTATTTTCAAATTTGATACTCCCTCCATTTCACAAAGAGTGACCTGGTTTGACTTGACACAAAATTTTAGAAAGTAAAGAAGACTTTTGAATCATGTGGTCCTAAATTAAAGTTATGTCAAGTGTACTAAATTGCCCTTCAATCTTGTGGTTTTAAACATGCCACGTGAAAAACTGAAATTAAAATGTTATCAAAAAAAGGAAAAAGGTCATTCTTTTTTAAACAGACTAAAAATGAAAGGAGGTCATTCTTTTTTAAACGGAGGAAATACTACTATTTAAGGCAATAGTTAGTGGACAATTGTGCATGTACTGTTGGATCTTTTGATTTTCATTCTGAACTTCCTAATCCATAATATTCTTTCATATGACAGGGATCTGCAAAATAACAAGCTGACCGACCCTCTTCCTTCTCAAATTGGGAGTTTGAAGCGTCTTAAAATATTGTAGAGAAAATGGTCAAATGCAACCCTAATCTATTACCGGATTCTCAACTACACACTTAAACTTTACGGGGATCCTATCACCCCTCTAAACTGTTTTAAGATAGAATAAATAAACCCTTAATGATGAGTTGACTGAGAAAGTGTATTTCACTCTCTTTGAGAGAGTGAAAAGAGAATAAATATGGCAGCTTTTATATTTATTTCATATTTTTATTTTATTTTCTTTCTCTTTCTAATTAAATTAAAATAATCTCCCCCACCTCACCCCAACCCAAGCTCCCCACACTTCTTCTTCTTCACACTCACCCTACACCTCTTCTTCTTTTTCACACTGCTTTATTTTTATTTTTCATCACAAATCTCTACAAATTTCTTCAGGAATTTTACATATTAACCGTCTCTTACATAATCAAAGAACCTTTAAACAAATTTAGTTATTACTCCCAAATCAAAGTAATAAAATAAAGAACTCAAAATTCAAGTTTTTTACCGGAACCCATTTCAAACAAACATAGAATTTTCAATTTCCAACACTTTCACAAGCTATTCTCTCAAACGTTAATTCTAATTTCACATTCTTGAATTGAACCACAAATTGGGGTATTTTAGAATGGGGCATAAAAATTCAATTAGATCATAATTTTTTCAATTGGATTAATTTCAATGTTTTAATTTGGTTTGCTACTTTCACCTACATTAAGAAAAGAAAGAAATTGAATTCAAAATTTATGGCATGCCCATATACTACTTTGGCTATATCCCTTCATAAGCCCCCAACATGAGTAAAATGTGTAGCAATGAACTTTGAGAGAAATTGTGGGGAATAAGATAAAGATATTGGTCATAGAAATTTTTACTCGTCGAAAAAAATTTACCTTCTTTTCTCTTGCCGGAATGTCAATGGATGAGAAGTGAGTTTGATAATAGTGATGTTCTTAATGATAATGGAGGGTTTCTAATGGGGCATATAATAACTAAAAAAGAAATAGGAAAAATAATTCATTTATTATATTTATTAGGTGGCATTGACATGGCGTTGACATGGCGCTGACATGGCATGTGTGTGTGTAACACCACAATACACATGAGTGACTGTGTCATTTTAGGGTGAAATTTATTTCCTTATAAAATAGTTCAGGGGGATAATAGGACCCCCGTAAAGTATGAGTGTGTAGTTGGAAATCCAACCGTAGGAAGGGGTTTTTGACCATTTTCTCAATATTGTATAATCCTTTACTTGTATACTCCTATTGAAGTATCTATATCCAGTAGCTATTATGAAGTGATATTTATGTTTAGGGCTTATGCTCTCTCCAAATAGCCTGTTTCTCCAGTTTCAGGATTAACATATGTTATCTATTAAAACCTAGCTAGATGGGTGTTAATATGATTCAACTGTGTTGTACAAAGTGATTAAGTACATGGCTTTTCATCGAGATGAAATGCATTAATAACAAGGGAAAGTGTACCTGATTAATGATTAATCCCAAAGAAGGGAGTGAGAGGGAGTCTACCTGATATAATGTGCACCGAAGAAGAAAGATAAATTTTCAACTGAGAGAATATATACTTGTAGGCTTATATTCTAGAAAATAGAAAGAGAGTAGGTTTATTGTCAAGGAAATGTCCCTTAACTAAGAAGGCCTTTTATACTTTTTTTAGGATTGTATTAGATGTATATCTCAACATCTACTTTTTGTTGCCCTTATAATACCTTTAAGTTTTCCTTTGTCCATAGGAGCCTCCAATTTGTCCCAGAATGTTAACTTTAAAAATTACTTTTATTGCTATTTTACCCAACATACTAATATGAAATTATATCCTCTAGTTTCCTAGTGTGTTGTAATATTGCACTATTGATTAGTTCCTTCTCATGGTTCTTTTTACCAGAAACGTAAGGTGGAATAAGCTGCAAGATGTCATTCCACCTGAAATAGGTGAACTAAAGCAGTTAACACATCTGTGAGTGCTTTTTCAGCTTCTCTAGCTGTACTCTTTATCCATAGATCTATTTTGTTGTTATAGACTAATAACTGATAGGTATATTTTTCAGCTACCTAAGTTTTAATAATTCAAAGGTGAAATACCTAATAAGGAGCTTGCTAATCTTCCTGAACTTCGTTATCTCCTTCTGCATGAAAATCATTTTATTGGACGAATATTAGCGGCATATGTACTATAGCCGCTAAAAGATATCTTTTAGGGGTCGTTTGGTTTGAATACTAGTTATGTTGGGATTAGTTATGCTGGGATAAGGTATACTGGGATAAGTTATGCTGAGATAAGTTATGTTGGGATTATTTTTATTGCTTGTTTGGTTTGTCATATTCAAACTAATATTCATTGTATAATTTTTGAGGATAAGTTGTTTGTTTACAAAATACCCTCACCCTATTTTTTTTTCCATTTTCTTTGCAAGCATTAGTTATTCATTTTTAAAAATAAAATTTCCATCTTATTTAGCTTAAACATTTTTGTGTGTGCATTTCCATGATTGTGCCGTATGTTTTAAAAATTAAACTTTCATCTTATTTAACTTAAAAATTAAAGTTTCATCTTATTTAGCTTAAAAACAAAATGTTCACCTTATTTAGCTTAAAAATAAGATTTTCATCTTATTTATGCTTAAAAATGAAACTTTCATCTTATTTAGTTTAAAAAAAAAACTTTCATCTTATTTAGCTTAAAAATAAAACTTTCATTTTAAGTTTATTAAAGTAAAAGAAAATTTATGAACTTTTCCCTCTAATTTTTCATGCTATTAACTTTTCCCTCTAATTTTTTCTACTACAATAAAATATTCCCTCCTATTAGTAATAAGAAACTTTTTTTAAAAAAAAAAACCTACTCCTGCTTAAGTCTAGAATTATTTGTATATCACCTCAGGCCCTCAACACATCGCTCAAGCAAAGAAATTCATGGTAGCCATCTCCATCCACAGGTAATCCTAAGGTTTTTATTTCATACAAACTCATGATCTTACTCAAACAAACCTTTGATCACAGTCACTGGTAGATTTTTGGGGTCAAGTTCTGTTAACTAATTGAAAAAGTTGATTTTCGGAACCATGTGAAGTTTCAAGGTTTCACAATTTAGTTCTTAATTTATATTTTCTTGTAGATTTTACTGGATTCATCTCATCCTACAAATATTTTGATTCCCAGGTATTCAAACAATTGTGACGATTTGTGTTTTATGAAAGTAATTTTTTCTGTATTTACTAAGTGTGTTTACGCCTGGTATTGATTTGAGGGAATTGATTGAATTGATTAGTCTATATGCTAATGTTATTTTTAATCTATTCAACTCTCGTGATTGTTTGAATTTTCTTTTTTACTTGAATTGATGAATATCAATTTATTTACTTGAATCGACTACATTAGGACCCCTGTTTTATTGATATTTCTGATACTTTCCTAAAGACATGAAAATACATTGAGTAGAAATCTCAACAGCAACACCAAACTATTTAAAAAGTTTTGTGGTATGTTTATTTGAATGTTTGACTTGAGGATATTAAACTGGAACTGAATTTCTTCCCGATATTGAGATTTAATTGAAGAGGAATGTTTGATTTTTATGATTGTATCTCTACGTTTAGAAACTGAGCAGATTTCCTTGTTTCCCTCTTGAAGTCGAATTGTTGAAGAACATGAAAACAAGCCGAGTTGATGAGAGAGAGAGAGAGGAGTGACAATGGGTAGGTGTGGATACAGGCGGGGCCGGTTAAAATATATTTCTTCAAAATATAATGCACATTATAAGTCATCTTACCAATTAAACTAAATTTGGTAATTTGAGCTATAATAAATTCAATTTCTATTATATTTACTAGAACAAATTGTTACCAATCTGTATTTACTAAAACAATTTGTTAACACTTTTTTGTACCTTAAAGTTTTATTATAGAGAATTGTAAAAACAACATCTAATCTAAAATAAATGTTTACATATTTGAGTCATACTTAATTGCAATTACATATTTGTTGTATGTTTCCATAACCTAACTTTTCAAATGTGCATCCCAATTTTTCCTCACTTGCAAATATTGTGTATTGCAAGTCATAAGGTTCACAATAAGTTATTGTGGCATATTTTAATCTAATACGAAGTCAGGTAGGGTGTTGAGGAGTTCGTCCGAAACACATTCGGTGGAAAGTGTCACTATTTCTATATGGTTAAAAATATAGTAGTTGAACCTTATTTGACTTCTTCATGTATATATAAGTGTCCTTGGTGAAAATTCTGATTCTGCCGATAACTAATTATGACAAGTAGGAACACAATTATTTCATAGTGCTAATAAGAGAATAAAGTTGGTTACACATACAAATAGAAAATAACATGGTATTGAAAAGCAGAATTAGCAGCAGAATACAACTCAACCTGATTTATTCAACTAGTACCACTTATAATTAACCAAACAAAGCAGCAGCCAGAAAGGTCAAAGCTTGTTGAGGATGATCTGAGCACCATACTGAGGCTTCATAACGAGTATTGCCTGAGGGGCATGAACATAGGAAGGAGAGAGCTTAAACCAAAAACGCTGCAGAATTTGAGACAAAACGAGCTTTGCTTCTGCCATGCCAAAGTTATTACCAATGCACATTCGAGGACCCCAACCAAAGGGGAAATACAATGGCTCTTTTGCAGCTTTGGATACCCCTTCTGAGAATCTATTTGGATTGAACATCAACGCATCGTCTCCCCATACTTGGGGATCGCGATGTGCTATATATATAGGCACAAATACTTGTACTCCTGCAGGAATTGTCATATCTCCCAATTTAGTGTTCTTTACGGTGCTTCGCATAAGGGTGAGTGCTGGATATAATCTCAACACCTCTTGGAAGATCATGTTCATCTAGTATTAATTAGCACAACACACAAATATTAATGACATGTTTATAGTACTACTCAGTAGTAAAATTAGGACTCTGTATCATAAAGAGAGAGTTACGTTGCTTACTATTTTTAATTGATTCAAGTCCTCAAACTTTGGTTTGTTTTTTCCAAGGACTTGAAACACTTCATTTCTAGCTTTGTCTTGCCACTCAGGGTGCATACTCAAGGCAACCAATGTCCAAGAGAGCAAAGCTGTGGTTGTATCTTGTCCTGCAAGATAGAATTCCTTACATTCTTCAATTATTTCAGTGGTTGTTAGCCCTCCTTTTAAGAGTAACCCTAAAATATCATCACTTTGTGAGACTCCTCTTCGCATAGCGTCTGTTTTCTTCTCTATTATTCCGTTAATCAATGATAACACTTTCTTGTAGATGTATCTCGCTCTTCTGTTTGATGCTGTTGGAAAGAATCTGCTTGCATGTGTAGTTAAAATCATATATACATGTATGTTATAACAATGGATAGTATACATATATATATATATTTTTGAAGAAATTAGATAAATACTCACCTTAGTAAGGGAAAGAAAAGAGTAAATGGAGAAGCCAAAATAAGATCGCACTGCTCTTTCTGAAGTATGAAAATAGTCCTTCCTTCTTCAATATTGCTACCAAAAGCAGCTCTAGATATAACATCTCCACCTACATTTAGGAATTCATCTGCCACATCCAACTCACAACTTCCACTTTTGCTAACCAATTCCTCCCATCTATTTATCATTTCATCACAACACTCACAAAATGCTGGGTACAACCTCTGTGAATCACACAAAAATACTCATAAATGAATGGTCATCCAAAAAGAAGAGAGGAAAAATAAGTAAGTAGTATAATACCTTAATCTTCTCTATATGAAAAGCAGGGTTTAGTATCTTTCTATGGTGGTCCCATTTTTGACCATTGTAACTAGCAAGTCCAGTAACAAACATGTCAATGAAGGCATTGGCTTGAGGCTTCTGAAATTCATTATGTCTGTTCACCACTTCTTTAATTAGCTTTGGATCTGATACTACAATCCGAGGTGTTGGTCCAGCCCACATCACAAATAATCTCTCTGCACAATACCTAATTAGTAAAGTTTTAACAAATATGGAATGTTAAAGAAATATTACATGACTGGCTTACCGTAAGTTTTTGAAAGATGAAGAATAAAAGGATTAACCCAAGGAACGATATCATGATTTACTAAGGGTGTTTTCTTTGCTTCTCTAGACATTCTCGTCATCTCTTTCAGATTTCCAAACAGAAATTGGTAGGGCAGGCCATGAATACCTTCCTTCTTCAGCTTCTTTTCGATCATCTTTGGCCGCCACCATAATGTGTAAAACGATTTTACACAAAAAATCGCTATCAAAATACCAATTGTTGCACCAATTAGTGTTGCAATTGCCATGGATTAGATAGATATTTTCTATCAAGTGAGAGTATTCTGTTGAGATGTACAAGAGCAGAGCAAATTTACCCTTTGCTTTCTAGTACTTATATTTGCCAAAGTGGGTCCATCAAATATTATCATTTGGATCTTTGCTAATCAACCGTTCATTTTCTTTTATTCATTTAAAAATGCCTCTTTGATAGAGGTATATATATATATATATGATATGGTATGGTAGGTAACAAGTACAAAAATCACAGAGTTACTCTCTCTCTTCTTTTTACTGGTTCAATTTTAACTTTTTATTTATTATTTTTGACAAATTGAGAAAAGACACTATCTTTTATGTCCTCAATGTTTTTGAAAAGAAATTGAATCTTTCTAATGAATAAATTCATTTTAAAATTCTCTCTATTGACAGAAATAAAATAATAAATTTACTATTTCAACTATTATTTTCTTAATAAATAAATGTATCAGGTCAAAAATAAACTAAGTAAAAAGTATCCGGCAAAAAGATAAATAAAATATACATATAATATAATATAATACAATAAATGCGTATGACAATGTCATTACTGATGCAAATACCTAGAAATAAAGTAACATGCAAATGGACACGTCATTTGTTCTATTTAATGGGACTATTTTTACTTTTTTTATGATTCAAATTTAAAAGAGTTGCCATTAAAGTGCGTGTTGTCATAGAAATACAAGTAATTTGAGTTTTGAGTATGAAATTTTTTTGACGAGAAGTACTTGTCTCTTGAATTTGAGTTTTGAATATGAAAAATTTATGGCAAAAAGTACTTGTCTCTGAATAAAGCTCTACACAATACAAATTCAAAATAATTAAATTTTACATGAATACCAAATACCGAATAAACAATTAAAATAAGATAAAAACTGACAATTGGAACCAGGTAGAAATTACTAGGGTTCAAGATGAAGTGTATGACAGCACACGTCTTGGTAAATTAAGCTGTCCCGTTCTTATTATATATATATATATATTTGGGAAAATCGTTTGATATATCATATTTGGTTGGAGACTTGAAAATATTTCTTATTGTTTGGTTGGTAAAATGAAAAACATTTTCGAGAATTTCTTTTATTGGACTACTGGGAGTGGTCACTAGGAGACATGTATTTATTGGAACTTGAACACAATCGGGAAAAAAAGGAATTTATCCAAATTTATTCATACACATTTAAAAAAATGATAGGCACATGTTGTATACTGAAACTAAGCTGACATTTATTAAGTAGGATTAGGAACCCAAGTAATTGGAAAAAAAGAGTTAGACCAACTATTATTAGTTTTCAGTTTGATTTATTAGTTTTTGATTTTTAAATACGCTATATTAATATCAATAAGATATTTCTTTTATCGGTTTTGCTCGATTTGATTTTTGGTTTAATCAATAAAAAAATTCTTTTGAAATAAATATATGACTTTTCCAACAATTTGATGCGATGAGACAATAATATAACTTTGCAGAACATTTATAAAATAGAAACAATAATAACTAACATGAAAAGAACTATATATGCAAGTGCAGCACAAAGAAAAATTAAAAGGAATATGGTTATTTCTTTAGATTTTTGCATTTTTTAAAATTAGAAGTTGTGTATTCAAAGTTACTGTGTAATGTAAATTCAAGGCTAGAGGGCAAAAACAGTAACCAAGCAGAGACAAACCTACATTGAGTCAAGAGGGTTCATATAAATCCACTTCATAAAAAATATTTACACAATATATAAGTATAATTTAGAGTACAATTTAAGCTCTTTCTTTAAACAAAAATCTAAAAATAGTCCCAATTTTCAAACCCTTCGTTGCTTTTCGGCAAAACTTATTTTTTTTTTGTGTTTGGCCTCATTATTTTGATTTAATTTAATATTTAAATAAAATAAAATTTTTAATTAAATAATATTTATATATTAATTAAATTAAATTAATAAAATATAGTTTGTTAGATTTTTTTGTGAATTTTCTTCTTCATATATTGAACCTGTTTGATAAAAATTCTAGATGTCACGACCCAAAACAAGTCATGAGTGGCACCCACACTTAACCTCCTAGGTGGGTGAACCAATGAATCTAATCTCAACTTATATTTATCGTTCAACCTACGAAATACTAACCATAATGCGGAGCTCAAATCTTATTAATGTAAGAACACAAATTCACGAAAGTCTACGTTTTCCAAAACCTGAAAGTCATCACATCAAGGACATCTAATCTCCAAATACTAAGTCTAAGAGTATCAAAGACACCAAAATAAATGAATAAAGTAATTTGTGTCCGAAAACTAAGGACATCATGCCATGACCGAGAGAATCCAACACGAGCTCGAATGAATAGCTCACCATGGAACCTGATGTGCTGGAGAATGGCTAGAGCTGAGGGCGATTCGAAGTCGTTGGTACACTCGCTGCACTCCACAAAAGGAAAACGAATGAAAACACAAGTAGGGATCAGTACAGGGAAACATGTACTGAGTAAATATCATCGACCGACTCAAAATAGAAACTAATATGCACAAAGTAATTGTATGAAATCAACTATAGCTCTTAGCAGGTGGCAAGCAACAAACAACATAAACAAGTGACAATAACACTAAAACAATTACGTAATCAGTCCACAACATCAAGAACACACATGAGGATTCAGGCCTCAACACCACGCTCATTTGGGAAATAGTTTTTTTGAGAATATTGAGTACATTAAGTTAATTCAATATGTTTTCCTCTAATGTTACCGTGCTAGAACGTGACACCCGATCCAATAATATAGTGTCGGAACGTGACACTCGACTACCCGATCCAATAATACATGTGTCGGAACGTGACACCCGATCCAATAATACCATGTCAGAACGTGACACCATATCCAATAATATCGTGTCGGCTCGTGGCACCCGATCCAAATATATCGTGATGGCTCGTGGCACCCGATCCAAATATATCGTGACGGCTCGTGGCACCCGATCCAACCATATAGTTAATTCATTTGTCATTCTTTATCATCTTTTTCCACTTCCTTAACAATATTTCATTAAGCCTTCTTTATTCAAGACATCATTTTAATAGAACAAGTTCAAGATTATGAATTTCGCGGTCTTGGGATTACAGACCAATCACAACAACACATGAATTATCCAAACCACAACAACCAATTAAGTACATAGAAAATTCACAATATCACTCAATGACTATCAATCACTATTAAGAGTCTATCTATCACATAGAATAAATCATAACCTACCTCAACCGAAGAACCGAAGTCAAGTAAGTTGGTTCCCCAATGCCTCAGAATGTTTCCAATCTATCAAGTATGCATAAATCATAAGTAAACAAGTCTATAGACACCTATATCACTATAATCACTTTCCTAAATTTTGATGTCAACCAATATGCCAACTCTCGTATTTCTCAAATCGCAAGCCTAGGGTTAAGTCTTAATTCCTCCAATTACCATAATTTTTACGGAATTCATATAATATAGTACACCTAATATTTAATTTCCTATCTCAATATATCAAAATTTGAATCATAATATGATACTAAAGAAAATAATTAATTATTAAGAATTGAAGCCTAACTGGTTACCGAAACCAGTGGCAACAATCCTAAAATAAAAGTGCAACCCTAGCTCTAAGTCGAACCTGTAATCAAATTCACCACACAATGCATTGAATCACCAATTGCATCAATTTATCAATATAGCCAACCATTTAATCATAAGCCAATCATTACTCAATTATGGTAAAATAATAAATTATTATAGTCTTAAAGGGTTATCGATTTACCTAATAACTTAATATTAAAAAATCAAAATCAAACTGATAAGTCGATAATATTCTTTTATAAAATCATTAAAAACTCGTTAACCCAATATAATCTACTAACAATAAATCAAAAATATTTTTTTGATTTAATTTATTGATCGGTTTGATTTTTACACATTCCTATTGGAGACTGGTTCACCTAACAAAAAAATGGCATGCACATTGTCATTTTATTTATTACTCCCTCCATTTCAAACTAATTGAATTGTTGAGGTGTTTCACACCCTTTAAGAAAAGAAGATTAAGATATAAATTAGGCATAATTTTCTATTTTTACTCTTATTAATTATTGTCAAATTTACGATTAAAATAAGTAAACATTAATTAATAACTAATTCCAATACTAACTAATGAAGGGTAAAATTGGAAGAACATTCGAAAAGTAGTATTAAAAATTGAACAATTAAATTAATTTGAAAAATGAAAAAATATCTCAACAATTCAATTAATTTGAAATGGAGGGAGTACTATTTTACTACTCCCTTGTCCCTATTTATTTGTCAAATATTTTCTAACTTGATTTCCCTTTTTACTTGACATTTTTGACAAATCAAATGAAGAAAAACGAGAAGAAGAGACTGATTTGCAGAGATAAAATCTCTATTCTTCTACGTATATTTCTGTTCAAGAGCTGGTGCATTTATACAGACTAAAACTTGGAGCGCAATCCACTAATCTAGCATACTCTCTAACTGACTGAATAATAATCTAACAAACTCTCTAACTTGATTCTCCACTATCTAACAAACTCTTTAACTTGACTAAACAAATAAAATGCTGAAAAGAAAAATATATACAAGCTGCAAATACTGTTCTGCCCTTGGCATAAGTTAAGTAAATCCACTTTTTTCAATATGTGCTTGAGACTCTGTTGGAGGTTAAGATTTTCCGGCAACACCCCCCTTCAAGTTGGAGGTCCCGGAGCTGATACCCAACTTGCCTAACAAATGCCGATGTGAAAGTCCAGATAAAGCTTTCGTAAAAATGTCGGCTATCTGTGAAGAGGAAGGCACAAATGAGAGGGAAATCAAACCATCCAAAAGCTTCTCACGGACAAAGTGACAATCAAGTTCGATATGCTTAGTTCTCTCGTGAAAAACTGAATTTTTGGCGATATGAATGGCCGTTTGATTGTCACAATGTATAGGAATAGGCAACAATGGTGGAGCAGATAGATCTTGAAGAAGATGCACAATCCAAGCAATTTCAGCTACCATGCGACGCATTGAACGATACTCCGCCTCTGCGGATGAAAGAGATGCAACTGGTTGCTTCTTTGATTTCCACGAGATGGGAGATCCACCTAAACTCAAAAAGAAACCACTGACTGACCGATGAGATTCAGGGCATGTCGCCTAATCTGAGTTGCAATAAGCAAGAATTTGAAATGAGGAAGCAGGAGACATGAACAAACCAATCCCGGGGTCATGACAAAGATAACGCAAAGTATGTAGTGTTGCTTGGTAGTGCCCAGAACATGGCGATTGCATAAATTGACTGAGATTGTACAGCAAAGGAGAGATATGGCTGAGTATGCGATAAAAAATTCAACTTTCCAATCAGGTGATGATAAATAGTAGGATCTGAAAGGGGAGGGCTGCAGGTGGAAGTGAGTTTAAGAGTTGGATCCAAAGGAGAAGAGGCAGGTTTGGCATCCAAGCAATCAAATTCAGCCAACAAGTCCAAAGTAAACTTGCATTGTGTGATAAACAGGCCTCATTTATGAGGAATCAGTTCCAATAACAAAAAATAACTGGCGAAGCCCAAATCCTTGATTTTGAACTCATTATGAAGGAACTCCTTGATCTCAGATATTTCACTCTCATTGTCTCCTGTGATAATAATGTCGTCAACATAAACAACAATAATTGTGATTAAAGTTCCAGTGGTTTTGAAGAAAAGTGAGTAGTGAGATAAAACCCATGGTGCCTAAAGTAGATGATAAGCGAGAATACCACTGACGAGATGCTTGTTTTAGGCCATATAAAGATTTTCGAAGTCGACAAACAAGAGGAGGAGGGCAGGAGCAGGAGCAGACAATCCAGGAGGAAAACGCATATAAACTTCTTCATCAAGCTCACCATGTAAAAATGCATTATTAACATCTAATTGATATAAATTCCAAAGTCGTTTCACTGCAATTGCAAGAATACATCGAATAGTAGTTAATTTAACTATAGGGGAAAAAATTTCGGTGTAATCCAAACCTTTCCGTTGAGTATCTCCACGAACAACACGCCTAGCTTTGAGTCGTTCAAGTGAACCATCTGATTTTAATTTGACCTTGTATACCCATTTGCATGCAAGTGCCTTCTTTCCTGCAGGTAAAGGAACAACATCCCAAGTATGATTTGAGTCCAATGCAGCAAATTCCTGTTCCATAGGAGACTACCATCCTGGATGTTGAATAGCCTGATGGTATGAAATAGGTTCTTGAATTTGACAAATAGAGGTTACCAATCTCTGATTGTCTTGAGTTAAAGCAGAGAAAGAAAAAAGAATGAATAGGCAAACATGGTGGATTAGGGGAAAAATCAGAAAAAGTAGCATTACAAATGTAGTATGACAAGAAGTTAGGTCGGTGATGCTCTATTTGAGATTTCCTCAATACAGGCTCTCCTGCTGATTGTAATGGTGTAGAAGTGAAATCAGAAGGAGCAGGGGAAGAACACACAGGTTGGATAGGTGAACTGGGAGTTGAGATACTAGGTTGGTCCATAGGCTGGGATGGAGTACAAAATATTGATGGCGCAATAGGATCATGAGAAAGAGATGTAGAACATGGAAGAGGATAGAAATGTGGATAATGTGAAGGAAACAATTTTTGCAATGGGGTAGGATAGGAAAAAGGAAATATAGTCTCAATGAACTTCACATCCCTAGAAATAAAAACTTGTTTGTTAAGAAGATTTAAGATCATGTAACTTTCTGCCCAAATGGATAGCCAAGAAAAACACCAAGTATGGCTCTAGGATCCAATTTATCTCTTTGTCGAGGAAGTGAAGAAGCAAAACAAAGGCATCAAAAACATCTTAGGAACTCATAGTTAGGTTGCCGACCAAAAAGAATATGATAAGGAGATATGTTCTGAAGAAGTTTGGAAAGGAACCTATTGATCAAATAGGTAGCAGTCAATAAAGCATCACCCCAATACCTCTTAGGTGCATGAGACTGAAATAAAAGAGCCCAGCAAGTCTCTAAAAGATGTCGATGTTTGCGCTCTACAACTCCATTTTGTTGTGGAGTTCCTACACATGAAGTTTGATGAATAATACCTTGAGAAGAAAAAAATTCCTTAGGAACATTTCCAGTCCCTAATTCAAAAGCATTGTCTGACCTTATTATCTTGACCTTGGTAGAAAATTGTCTTTCTACGTGAGATAGGAAGTTTTGGAGTGTAGGAAAAGCACTAGATTTGGTATTGAGAAGAAAAGTCCAAGTACTCCTAGAAAAATCATCCACAATTGTAAGGAAATATTTTTCACCTTTATAGGTTGGTGTATGATGTTGACACCCAATTTTGGACCTCCACGATAAAGATTAATCACCGAGCTTCTTAAATTCCAAATGATTTGAAATAATTAGTTTTTATAAAGTTCAAAATATTTTTCAAGTTACTTTTAATTAAATTTACCATTTTTATAATTTTTAAGTAATATGTATATTTTATATAGCTGTGTATATAGTTAGTATATTTTATAAACATTTTGAAATCATCTCAAAAAGATTTTAATGTTAGTAAGTAGTTTATTAAATTAGTCTAGTTTAAATTATGGTTATAATTTTGAATTCATTAATTTACAATTAAGTTAATTATTTTATTTCATTAAGATGAAGAAACTCGTTAATTAATTAATATTGATTCATCTTATTTAGGCTTTATCCAAATTTGGTAAGTGACTCAATTTGGTTGGCTTCTTAATTTTGTTTGGTTAAATTGTTAATTGATTTGGCTATTTTTTAATTATGAATCTAACCACTTTCTTCTTGAACCTTTGGGCCAGAGTCTACCCAATTCCTTGGCCCATTATCAACATTTTCTAGCAGCCCAGCCCATAACCATTCCAATACCAAAGACTCATACAATAGATCAGCAACACCAAACAGTACCGACCGACCCAAAACTCAAGCGCGACCCCTGGTGCGTCTTCTCCCTTGCGTGACCAAACGAGCAAAAACCCAGAAATTCCAGTAGTACGTGACACAACTCTCCAAAACCGTGCGTGTCCGTCCTCTTCTCTCCTCTCTTTCTTATCCTTTTCGTACAAAGAAGTTAGAGAATCCTTAGGTGTCGAAATCATATGGCTCGATCGTCCTTTTCTCAAAATCAAGCGTCTCTCTTCAAATAGCCATTTGAGAATTGTACAATTTCTTACAGAATTCCAACTCGCGCCTTGTCCTTTAAGAATTTCAAAATTCCAGCAGTCACACATCGATAATTCATCCCTTTTTCAAGATTTTTGGGTTTCTGTATAAACCCACCCCATTCACTGTTCAAGGGGAGGATTTTTGAGATTTGAGAATACCCCTAAAAGGTTTGGGAATTCTCAGATCAATAGTTTAAAGTTTTGTGGCTATTCAAGTTGAAGAGGTGGAATCGTCTTCACAACTCGTCGTTCCGGTTCACTGCTCAGGACCAGTTAATTCCCCTTCTATGTTTCTTTTATTTTCGCATTTGTTTTCCCTGCTTGTTGTTGCAATATGGTAGATAAGTTTGTATGTATAAATTCAACATTTTAGGTTGATTAGTAGTTAGTAGTTACTGTCTCCATTATAAAAAAGAAGACATGTGAGATAGTTATGCCTTCATCTTTGTTAGTTTAATTTCAGCATTTGCTATCGTCTTAGGATAAGTTTAATCGGTGTTGAATGGCATTATAGTTGTGTGTGTTTTTTTGTGTTCAAGCATTCTTAGTTGTTAGGTCGTGAATAGAAAGTCATGTTACTGGGTTAAAATCCCAAGAAGGCAGTAGCAGTAGCAGTCCTAAAAGGGCTATAAAATTGAAATTTGGATTTGATAATCCAATCGAAAAGCGCAGCAGATTTGCAGCAGCCTCAAAGGGCTGGAAGAGCAGCATTTCTTGGATTTCCAAAGTCTGAGAATAGCACAGCAGGAATAGAAACATTTTTGGGTCAAAAACCTAAAATCTAAACGGCAAAAGGCATTACTTTCAGCCCCGAAGTGATAGCTTATGGGCTGAAAGTTCTTAGTTATCTTATATATTGTTTATATTTATTTACCTTGTTATTTTTGTGGCTGTTGATCTTTCTTTTATCTAACTTAGACGAATCCTTGGAAGTTTTTAAGTAACTTTTCTATTTCGTTAGTTGTTTATTTTAAGTATTTAAAAACTCTTTCAAGTTAGGCAACTTAAGCTCTTAGACTAACTTGAGAATTATCCATATTCTTTCATAGTTAGTAATTAGCTTTGAATCCATGTTTATGAGTTTTGAATTAATTATTTAGTTCAAATTTTTACTAGGATAGAGTTGTTAAGTTTTCTTAAACTAAAATTAGCTCTCTTTTAAAAATAACTTAAGACTTTGTATGAATAACTTAAGGATTTTCTATATCCTTTCATAGTTGTTAAACAAGGTCCCTTGATCCATGTTGGTGAGTTTGAATTAATTGTATTGTTCAAAACTTGACTATGGATAAAAGCTTCAAGTTAGGATTATTTTTGAGATTTTTACAAGCATCAAAAGATTTTTTTATCTAAGTTTCAAACAAGATTTTTATAAGTAATTCTTTTATTTTATAAAATTAGCCAAACTTTTAAATCCGTCGGTCAACCGCGTGTTAGTGGATTTTCTAAGATGCCTAAACCCTTTCTTAGAGAATTATTTGAACCCTTACCCGACTCTAGTTTTATTTAAAATATTTCCTTTCAAAAAACTCCTTTTAAAATGATTTTCTTAATTTTTCCTAAAAAATTAAGTGGCGACTTCCAAATTATAAATTTTTTCCAAAAACTTAACAAAGTTGCCAAAGTTGTGAAATTGGTTTCGAAACCTTAGTTTTCGAAATCGGATCGTAACAGAATGACGACTCTGTTGGGGATTCATCTAGGTTCTAACCGAAAGGATTATATCGTTTGGCTAACTATTATTGTATTAATTGTTACTTTATGCAATTATGTGTTTAAATTTTGAATATTAACTGTTATATTGCATTCATGGCATTTTCCAATATGTATGTATAGTATATTAAAGAACGGTTTTGCGGAACCGCAATCGAACTTTTTTATATACTCAACCCTTTTTCGAAATGATCGGCAATTTATTGGTTCGTCATGCGTCCAATGGTTGTTGTGAGTTTCAGCCTAACCTGTCCGCTTGGGTTCCCGGTCTTTCAAAAACCACTATTAGTCAAGTAGCATAGAGCGAAACCAAAACCCTTTTTTAGGTGCATTAACCTAAGATGACCCAATACCCAAGGTGTATTGGGCCCATTAGAAGACTACCTTGTGTCTAATTGACCCACGGTCAATATAAGACGATCATCCAACTATTTGTTAAATTTGAAGGATATGTATGTCAATTTGTGCGTACCATTGTCCCTTGGGGTTGGGTTTTTATTTTATAGATAGTTTCTTTGTTTTAGTCAAAGGAAGATCCTTCTCATCCGGAAGAAATTCAAAAGCATCAAGAAGTTCGGGAATGAAGATTACATATGGAAGCCTAGCTTAGTTTACCATTGTACCCCTACGTGGGACTGATATTTATTTTCCTCCCCTCTAATATGTATCCCCATTTGTTTTATTCATAAGGTTTGTATAAATATTTTTGGGGCAATGGAATATTTCACAAACGATATACACACCCTTCAAACGTTAGGCCTACCTTTGGCTCTAAAGGTCACATGTATGTTAGGAGGCGTTATATATTGTTTGTGTGTTAAATGTTACAAATTTTATTTCACTTGTGCTTGTTTGACCTATGTGTTTACATACATATGTTTTGCTTTAAACATAATTGGTCCATTATTCCAATCCAATGTCTTAGAACATCTTTCAACATATATACTCAAATTTCAAGCTTTCCGAAATACTCTTGATTTCATTATCAAAATACGTTCAAAACCACTCAAGTTTTAGGTTCAATAGAGATTTTTTTTAAAAAAATTATTAGGTCATCATTCAAAATTCACGTTGCTTCATTGTTTCTTGAATTTTTTTTTTTTACACCTATCTAGCCAGCGTTACTAAATATTCCATCAGTTTCAAGTCAACTTTAAGACGTCTTTGTTTATCGAAAGGACTTTTCAATTGAACCTTCCAAAAGGTACATTTGAATCTTTACTCAAATCATATAGTTTGCTTTGTTCAAATTCCTTTATTTCGCTAAAATTTTAGTTCACAAAATGATAAAAAAATTTCCCATTTTGTCACCCTTTTAGAGTCTTTTGTTCTTCGGATTTTGGACAAATTTGTTTTAAGCAAAACAAATGTTATTTGTTTTGTATGTTACTTTGGTTGATTATTATGATTAATGGACTAACTCTTTTACTTTTTGAGTTGTTTTTAGAAGGAGAGACTGATTTGTGTTGGTAATCAAACTTGCTCACTTCATCAAAGTACCCGCTGACAGAACATTCATATTTTACACGGTCTAAGGTCAAGAAAATTGTTTCAGACTCATCATTTCTTACTTGGACTACTAAGAGGACTCGCTCAAAAATGGATTCCACTTTCAACACAACTACTTCTTCTGAAATGATCCCTACTTCATCGATCGCGGACAATCCTAGCGCCTCGATAGCAACAGAATCACCCATAGAAGTCATCGCTCGTCTAGAGCAACGAATTGGTGAATTGAACCTCCTGGTAACATAATACCAAGCTGCTTCTCAGAACTTACCACCTGATACTCGCTATAAAGGTCCCTGCCACCTTTGTTTCCAACTTCAAGTGAGCTCAATCAAGGAGATCATTTTACCACCTTTCAGCAAACTCAAAGCGCCTCACTCACTCATTCAATTCATGATACTCCTCGTGTGTACACATTTGCTTCTCCAAAGTCTCCAACGGTAACACATCATGCTCCGCCAGTGTACACTTATGTCACTGCTCCACCTGTTACCAAGGCTCAAGAGTTTCACCGCCAAGATGTTAATCACTATGTTGAAATTGAAAATGATGCAAAATCAATTGATGCTGAAATGATGAATAAGAAGATGAAAAGCTTAGAGGATGCTATGAGAGGTCTTCGTGGGTTCGATAGTAGCCAGAGTGTGAGATATAAAGAGTTGTGCATATTCCCCGAAGTTGAGCTTCCACTCGGTTACAAGATTCCTAAGTTTGAGAAGTTCAGTGGATCAGGAAACCCTTTCTTTCACTTGAAAATTTACTATGAAAAGTTGATTGGTGTTGGAAACAACGAAGGGATAAGAATCAAGCTTTTCAATCAAAGTCTGACTAGAAAAGCCTTGGAGTGGTACTCAAAGCAAAATGTGACTAAATGGCGTACTTGGGATGATCTTGCAAATGCTTTTGTGGATCACTATACTTTTCATGTTGAAATTGCTCCTGATAGGATCTCTATTACCAAGCTAAAACCAAAGTCGACTGAATGCTTTCGAGAATATGCCATTCGTTGGAGGGAGGAAGCTGCTAGGGTGCACCTATTTATGGAGGAATCAGAAATGATCACCTACTTCATTCAAGCTCAAGACTCAGAATACTATGAGCGTATGGTGACAATGGGTGGAAAGACATTTGCAGAAGTTATCAAAGCTGGAGAAATGATTGAAAACGGTCTCAAGACTAGCCAAATAGCGAGTTACACCTCATCTCAGTTTGCTAACAAGGCCTATCAAACAGGTTCCTTTGGAAGTGGAAAGAAAAAGGAGAAAGAGGTTATGATGTTAACGACTCGAGGAGCTACCTCATATAACCGTCAACCACCTCCAAGCTATCTTGGTTCACAATACTATGTTTGCAACAATCAAGCAATATTTCATCCTCCAGGACCAATGTAAAATCATCGAAACAATGCACCTCGTCATGATTTTGAGAAAAAGCCTCCTCAAGTCTTCACTCCATTGTGTGAGACACGGACTCAACTTTTTGAGAGATTGAAAGAGGCAGGGATACTACATCCAGTGGAAGGCAAGATTGTGAATACTTCAGCCGAGTGGTATGACCCAAACAAGCGGTGTGCTTATCATTCAGGAGTTATTGGGCATGATATCGAGAGGTGTATCACTCTGAAGCACCAAATTCAAGATCTGATTGACAACGAGGTGGTAAAACTTGCTCAAGCTCCACCAAATGTGAACACCAATCCACTACCCAAGCACAAAGAGTAGTCATTGGTGTAACCAGTTGCAAAGAAGAAGCAAGTTTCCTGGAAGTCGCACTTTTGGTGTCTTTTAGTCTTGCATTTAGAGTTTAGTGTTTTATTTCCTTGTAATCACATTTTATCATTTTGTTTTCTTTGTAATCGTACGTTGGATTGATTTTATCTGTATATGAACTACGTCTGACCTGAATTCTCAAGAATGAGATACGTAGGCGGCCTATGTCGGCTTCGGTCACCCTTTTGCCCCTTCTTAATGTTTCCTTGTATTGGAACTACGTTTGACCTGATTCCTACTCAACGGGATACGTAGGCGCCACACCGGCTCGGTCATATTTCCCATAAGTTTTCCATTTTTCTTTATAATGGAAACTGGGGCAGAATTTTGCGAGGATCTCAAAATTCGTTAAAAGATAATTTTTCCAACAAGTCAAAATCAAGGATCACTTCAGATTACAAGTCAAAAGTTATATTATGTTTTAAACCGGGGTAGAATTTTTGAGGAGGTCCTCAAAAATTCCATCAAGCGACAATTCAAGACTTGTAATCCAGAAGGCAAAGGAGCATCAGGATGGCAAGCAAAGCCAACATGAATCAGTCTCTCAAAACTAAGAATTTTTCTTTGGATGCAGGAACTACGAAGTTACAAGGCATCATTAGACCCACAACGGCCTCATCATAACTCAGATGATTTCTGCTCTTACTCATCTACTATAATTTTCCTTTCACTTTATTGTGACTTACACATTCTCAATTTTACAGATGGAATAGCTTGGCATAATGGCGAAGACCATAAGACGTTATCCAGACCAATATAAGCTGAAAAACTTCATCCTTAACTTATCTTTTGTTATATCATTTACTTTGATAATTTTATTTTGTTACTAAATCATGACTGAGTTTTGCAAGTATCATTACCAGAAATGAAGGCAAAATTTCAAAAGATCTTCTGAAATTTTGAATGATCAAATCAGATATTCACCAGAAAAATGGCAGGGGCCAAACTTTTTCAAAATTTCAATATGAAGGATTCCCAACACTGAGGATCCAGTCCAGCAAGCTTACTCTTATCCTCTATTTTTACGTTGATGAGTTTTGCCCTCCGTTATTTCAAATCTCTTGCCTTTGCTCTGACAAATCTTTCATTCTTTTTAAATTCTTTTAAGCTTCAGGTTCGAACTACGTTAGACCTAATTTCTTGTTCCAGCAAGATACGTAGGCAATCCTATATAAGGATTCAGTCTTCCTAATGTTTCAAACTATAGACCTCAGAGGAAACTGGGGCATATTTTTGAATCAGTCATTTTCGTTTCTTGCAAATTATTCTAGTTAAGTACCCTTGGACTGGAAACAAGGGTAACTTTTCGAAATTGTTCAAAGTTCTCAAAATCTCCATTCAATTTCTCTCTTTAATAAGAGATTCCAGATTTAAAGTAGGGGTGCACCTAATGTAACATCCCTAATTTGCCTTCAGTTCTTTGTTGCAACGTTATAAGTTCTCAAAGTGTTCTTCCAGAATTTCGCGTTCTATATGGCTACCAGATCGTCTTGACGTGTTCAAAAGTCTTGACATATGTTAATTTTTTTTATCTACTAACAAATTCTTTATGAGCACAACAAACAAACTCTTTAAAGACAATCACAGGTCTTACCAGCTTCAGGAATTACAGGAGACAAACTGGATGACTATATTACAACTTTATTCTCTACTTTTGAAATTGGTTTACCCCACTAATTACCATTTCATTCTTTATGGCAGGAAACATTATATATTTGGATTGTCTTTCTTTTAAAGAGTTATATTGAGCTTCCACCTCAACATATTATTGGAGCGTCACTTCCTTCAACATGACACGTTAAACTATCATTGGATAGTCACTTCCTTCAACGTGACACGTTAAAATTATTATTGGAGCGTTACTTCCTTCAACGTGACATGTTAAATTAATATTAGAGAGTCACTTCCTTCAACGTGACACATTAAATTATTATTGGAGCGTCACTTCCTTCAACGTGACACGTTAAATTATTATTGGAGCGTCGCTTCCTTCAACGTGACACGTTAAATTCTTATTGGAGCGTCACTTCCTTCAACGTGACACGTTAAATTCTTATTGGAACGTCACTTCCTTCAATGTGACACGTTAACCTATTATTGGAAAGTCACTTCCTTCAACATGACACGTTGTACTATTGGAGCGTCACTTCCTTCAACGTGACACGTTATATAATGTTATTGGATCATCACATTGTTCCAATTGACATACCATTTTGGATCACCACTTTCTTCGTGAGCAATACATTCGAAATTGGATAGTCATCTCTGACATGTTTAACCAAGTTTGCAAAAATTATATTTGTATTTATGCTACATTTTCTACTGACAATTGTTTTCCAGACTTTGCAATACATAAAGTGGACTACGTTAAATAGGACGCAACACAACGTGAAACTTTTTCTTAGCAGCGAACTGGGACATAGTCCAAAGAGAAATATCAAACTCTTAGGACGCGAGTTGAGGAACGACTTCCACCACAATCAAATCACATCCCTATCATAAGGCGTGTGGATTTTTCTTGGGTTTAATAGTTTCAGTTTCGCATTTGATGAAATTTTCAAACTCTCACCGAATGCAAATTTTCAAATTCGAGTGACAATATCCCTAGAACTTTGAAGGTATGTCAATGTAAGTTCTTACATATGGGTGTGAAGGGCCCCACATTCATAGTTGAGATGTTTGCAAGCCTCTTTACCACGCTCAATTAATTTGTCACTCATCCTTAAGCTAAAGGTTATTTTCGCATACGAGATTTCCTTTTCAACCGATTGAGTCGAACTACAAACAGTCTGATTCCCTAAGTTAAGGGGTATGTAGGAGGATTCGATGTTGAAAACTCGACTGTAGTTCGACGAATCTCTCCTTTTTCAATTCTCGAGCTTTTCAATGTCCCCATACTTTGACACCGGAATAACTTTTGCAATTCTTGCAAAATCATGCTTATAATCAAGCGTCTTTCGAACCACTAGTGGTCTGAGTTCTTATGTAACTTGAGATAAGTAGGAAATCCAATACCAGAATCCAGCCATAATTCCTTATAAATCTTTACCATTAACCTTTTCAAAGAGATGAATCACTGGACGGACAAAATTGGATTCGTCAATTTCATTTGCCTCAGATCTCTTTCATCCATCCTAGTTAAATGAGGGGCAGTTGTTGACACCCAATTTTGGACCTCTACGATATAGATTAATCACCGAGCTTCTTAAATTCCAAATGATTTGAAATATTTAATTTTTATAAAGTTCAAAATATTTTTCAAGTTACTTTTAATTAAATTTACCATTTTTATAATTTTTAAGTAATATATATTTTTTATATAGTTGTGTATATAATTAGTATATTTTATAAACATTTCGAAATCATCTCAAAAAGATTTTAATGTTAGTAAGTAGTTTATTAAATTAGTCTAGTTTAAATTATGGTTATAATTTTGAATTCATTAATTTACAATTAAGTTAATTATTTTATTTCATTAAGATGAAGAAACTCGTTAATTAATTAATATTGATTCATCTTATTTAGGCTTTATCCAAATTTGTTAAGTGACTCAATTTGGTTGGCTTCTTAATTTTGTTTGGTTAAATTGTTAATTGATTTGGCTATTTTTTAATTATGAATCTAACCACTTTCTTCTTGAACCTTTGGGCCAGAGTCTACCCAATTCCTTGGCCCATTATCAACATTTTC
>JAJOOF010001048.1:0-30029 GCA_029582545.1 Solanum lignicaule | reverse complement strand
GAAGCAGAGCATAGGGAGAGTATTATCCCTATGTTAAACAAAAGTGACAAAATGGTGTGAGGGAGTTCCTGCAATTAGAGAGTTTAAAGTATGTTAGATAGTGGTAATATGGCAACATGTAGGAAAGTAAATTTAATATAGGGATCAAATAGAGAGAGTTTGATGGAATCATCATAAAACTCATACATTTGCTGTTAAATCTGTGTGTGATTGTTGTAATAGTGTATGGTGAATGAGGTTAGTAGACAGAAACATTGACATCATAATAAAGTAGAAGAAGAAAAATGTACAAGAAGACCAAAGTGTACATAGACTTTACTACTACCTTGGAGCTAGAGTTAATAAAACTGAGTCATATGAGACAGGAAATTCTTGTTATAGAGCATGTGTTTGTACCCAACCATCAAGGCTGAAGCTATACATATAATTGCTCCATGCACCTTCAACAACCTTTCACTATATTTGTGCAAAGATGATGAATTTGGGATTCATATGAGGAGTGTTATTTTGTTCAAAAAGTTCTGATATCATAAGATAAATGAGCTTTGGTTGTGCTATAATTTGCTGACGTGCAGCCTTAAATATCAATGTTAGCAGGTGGCTAAAACCAAACATCTGAGACAAACTTAAGTGCCAGACTTCTGATTACAACAATATTGATTGTTCAAAAATTGATCACATGGATGAAATTGAAAAGCAAACAACGAAAGAGCAAAAGGAGGCTGTAGTTTTATGCTATCAGAAACAGACAGCAGACATAAGGATTTCTTTGACGGTGACATTGTAATTATATTTTCAGTTGAGCTGTTGCAAGGAGTAGAAATAGCAAGGAGTAAAAAATTAGTGTTAGTGTGCGAAAGAGCTTCTGCTAACTGTCAAGTAATGAAGTTTGTGAATTGTTGTAACTAAAGCAAGTGAATTTAACAGTGAATATGAGAAGTGGGATAAAAAAGAAAATGTTAACGAATTGATGTGAGCATGGATATGAACATGGATAGAGAATTTTTTGGCCTGAATGAACATGAGACTGTGCAATGTTATGTCAGACATAAACACCAAAAAATTGTGAAGTTTGAAAGCAGATAAGAGCAAGTGCGAAAGCAGCAGTATAACATAAGTATGACACTTACAATGTTTTACAGGAACTATATGGATACGTGTATAAAAGAAAGTAAACTACAGCTAAAAGTAGACACTTTTAGCTGCATTTTTTTAAAGCATTTTAAATACGGGGAATTAGTAATCATGCTGAGCTATAGTTTGGTATGAAAGTGAGATGTAGACAGACCTTTTAGACCTTTTTGGTTGGTGTGGGTGGTTCAAATTTTGCCAGTGCATTTGAAGAACCAGCTGCAGTAGTTGTTGCTATCACTTCCACGTCATTTATTTCCAAAGGTTTTTTTTTTTTGAAGTCCTATCAGTGGTGGTCTCTGGAGGATGTTGTTTTTCCTCGTAGGAAAGAATGGATAAAGTTGCCTGCGTGTTATTTGAGCTGCCCCAAGATGACTTCCTTAGCTGAATTTCGAAGACTTTGTTTGACAACATCTCATGGACATGATTAAGAGACAATGATTGTCGCTGTAAATGTAATAAGTCAGGAGAAAGAGTTTAGAAGAAAGCATAGGTGCTAAAGTGTTTCTGCTGAAGATGTATGCTATTATATGACAATAAGTGTGTAGAAGTAGCCAGTGGGAATGGGAGATAACCTTAGTGCAAGTTATGTCAAATATGTCTTCTGCTGTCATGGACAGTAATTGTTCTCCTAATTCAGCAGAGATAGATGCTGTGGTTGTAGCAGTATTGTCAATAAGATCAACTTGGAAGCTACAGCTGAAATTAAGGAAAGTTTGAAATATGCGTTTACTAAATGGTATATTTTGTAGAAAGCGTAATTTAGAAGTCAAAAGTATAGTACCGAGGCACTAAAGCTGTTTTCCGATTGCATTTAGGACATTCAAAATCCTTTCTATCCTTTGTTCGCTTCTTCTGTTTGCATCCTGAGCATTGAAGCACACAAAAGTCTTGGAATTCATCTAATATGGCCATCTCTGCCTCAATATAGAATACTCCCATCTGTGGGAAGTTGTCATTATTTAGGCAAAGTTAGAGAATGAGAAAGGGACTAAGGATACTGTCAAATGAGCAGGCTAAAGTATGACTTACAGAAGGTGCTGATGACATTTCTGCAATGGAGAGAAGTTGTTGGGAAGCAGTAGTGACTACCATGGGAGCAATAGATGAGGTTGTTGAGGTTTTCTCTGATGGACAAGTTAACAACATTGTCTTGTTTTCTTTTGCCCTGTTGTTACAACAGATAATATGGTTAGTAGGTTGTTTATATGCAATTTAAAGCTGTAGAATAACTATGAAATGTCAGTACCAGTTGATGAGTGCCACTGCCTGGGGGTAATTAGGATTTACACGTAATGTGGAATTGTACCTGGTCTGCAGTGATAAACCTGTATAACAGATATGTCGTATATTGTTTTGGTAGTATATAAAATGATGTTGTTAAGAAGTTGACCGCATACATACCTTGATAAGTAGAGATTCCTATACTCCTTCCGAGGATTACAAGCAGATCTGCCCCTGTTGCCATTTTAGAGGCAATTTCATGTCCTTCTATTTCTCCGAAATCCTCCCATAGAGTGAAGAGAAACTGATTTTTCCTGATAGTGTCAGAACATAAGGACAGAAGAGTAAGTAGTATGATAATGCTTAGATGATAACTCATGATGTCAGTATACGAAGGGAGAAAGTGTTTAGTAATTCAAAATATTTGCAGAAAATGGGAAAATAGAATGCGAAATGTTATACTTACTGATTGTCACAAAGGGTAATTTCTCGACACCTATGATGACTGCGACCGGCATTTTTTTGAGGACCACAATGAAGAACAATTGCCAGTATATCTGTGTATATAATACATAATGAATTGTTACAAGTGTTCTGCAGCAGCAGAGATGTATATTTCAGGCTGATAGTAGCTATTAGGATGGATATACCTATTTCAGCAGCAGAATCAACCATTAGATGAGGAATGCGGTCAAAGCTTGTGATATTCAGTTTGGTTGGCGGTGGAAGTGGTTTTTCAACTTGATGAGATGGTTTGATTTGTTCAATTACTGTTTCTTTGTCAAGAATCCAGTAAAATTTATGTATTGGCTTGCCGTATGAAGTAGGCGAGACTTTCACTCTTGCAGTAGAGATGAGGTAGGTATGGAGGAGTTTAAGCTTATCTGCATACTGCTCAATTTCGTCTGCGTACATAACAGCCTTAATTTGGCATTCCTGAAAGTAAGAGCCATAGAAAGTTCAGATGAACTAAGTCGAGAGGAAAAGAGTAATAGTGATAATATAAAATATAATAATGACCTGACCTGTTCATCTTCCAAAATTAAATTTTGGAAAGTACATTTCTTGTCAAGGCTTTCTCTTGGGCGTGCTATTTCGACAATTTGAACTTTGCAAATCCAGTCTCGTGTTGGTGGTTCTATTTGGTCAATGTTCACTCTTAGTACCATGTTTGCAGCAAATATAGTTAACCAAATAGTAGTATCTGCAAGATAACATGAATATTAAGTCAAAGTAGCTGGTTTGGTCTGTTGTTCTGAACAGTGCTGATTAAATGAGGGATATGCAACATTGTTTCATATGTTTAGACAAAAGGGAAAACTAAATCGAATGAAAACAACACTGTCGAGTTAAATGGACCTTGGAGGTGCATAAATGAGCTTCTGATGTAGAAAGAAATCAGGAAGAAAGTCTTGTAAAAGGGGTAACCATTTACGTCCTATTATTTCCTTGTCAATCATGAGTTACAGCTGTACAATTGTAGACTCCGGAAGTAGCAGATTGATAATTAGATAGAAAAGAAGCAGGTAGAGGCAGAATGATTAAACAAAGTATATTACTTACTATTGGGTCATATGAGATATAAACTACAGAAAAATCTTAAACTTTGTATGTTCCAGAGAAGAACAAAATGAAGAACAAATCAAAACAAAAGCAACAGTGTTGTCATAGTAGAAGTTGAGTCATGTGTAAATCTGTTAGGGCCTTTTAGCAGAGCTGAATGAAGCCATAAAATGAGTTAGCAGCCATTATTAATGTGCAAAGTACAATTGGACGATAATTTTTTCAGAGAAAATCTGTTACAGGGACAGTAAATGTTGCAGAATGTTAAAAGAGCAACAATTATTTGTGAAAGTGCAGTGAAAGGAGTATACATTTGGGAAAAAGAATATCGAAAACGTTACTAAAGCGAGTATGTGATGGCTTAGCTTTAGGAAAAATGTTTCTCATTTTTCATAGAAACTAAACTTTCATGCTACTGTTTAAAATTTAAGTAAAAAGTAACCCAAAAAAAAAAGACAAAAGAAAATAGCTGTGCTGCAGATATTTTGATGTTGGCCATGAAGGTAAAAGCATACCTCTTTGGCCATGGTATATCTATGAAAGATTCATTACTATTGAAAGCATTAAGTATGAGCCATTAAAATGAAGTGTTGAGGTTATTTTGTTGCAGACTTTTGCTTTTGGGGGTTTACCTGGTTCACACAATCTTCAAAGTTTGTTCTTCGGTTTTACAGGGAAGAGCAAAAAGAAAAAGACAGAAGTTTTCTCATTCATAGTTGATTTAGGGAAAGTTTTGTGAAGTGGGGTTGTGTTTATTTATTTCTATGTTAACTACTAACTGTAATTTTTATGTATTTAGATTTTCTGTTTTGGTGACAAGCAGAATCTGCAAGTAAAATTGAAAGTGGGAAGAGGGAGAAGATGAAAAAGGAAGAAATAATACCTGAGAAAGGGAGCAAAATTTGTTCTTGAATGAAAGCCTGTTAAATTTTTGTTGTCTGAGTAATATATATATAAGGGTAATATTATATATTATATATTTTATATAGATATATATTATATATATAGATATATTAGGTTATCCTTATCTAATGTGTTATTTTGATTTATTTTATTTTACAAATATATAGAACTTATAAAGGACAAAAAAACTACAAGTCCAAAAAAGACAGAAAGTCAGTACCTTTGGTAGTGGAAAAAGAGACCAAATCATTACATTTGACTACCTAATGTAATTTTTTTGTCTGTTTTGTAAATAAGGATAAAAAAAATTAATGTATGTATTTATCTATCTATGTATATATATATATATAAAATATATAAAAATAAAAATATATATATATATATATTTTATTATATATATATATTATGTAATATATATATTACTCTTATATATAGAGCAACTTTTACATATATTAAAGAACCTTTGTTGAAACTCACCTGCTTCTTTGGAATTTTCTTTGCCATTGCTATTTTCATCTTTAGCTGTGAAGCATTATCTGTCCCTGGCAGTGAGATTTCCATTATTTTGCTTAGCAACAGTAAAAGCAGCAAAATTGGCCATTTTTGCTGCAAACCCATTCTGTGCAACAAAAGAAACCGTAAATAGGAAGATGTTCATTCTGAACTTGTAGGCTAAAACCTGATTTCCATAAATTATTGAAGCAACTATGGTAGCATTTGAAATGACAGAAAAATTTATCTGTACTAATTTCACTCTATTGAAGCAAAACTGAAGATATACCTTCTCAACTGCCAAAGTGTGTGGATGGAATGCTATTTTGATTGAAGAAGCCTGCAGAAAGTATATTCTTTAGGAAGAAGAATAAGTTAAAAGCTGCAGTGAAAATAAGACAGTGTATGGTCTAATTGACTGTGTTCTTTAAATATATGTGAACTCTTTCTTTGAACCGATGACATATGAAATACGGAGATCACTATTTCTGTATTGGTATAAGAAAGATAATGTAATTTAGAATCTTCATTTGGAATATATGTTGAAGAATGGATCTAAAAACGTTTACAAATGAAGTAAATCATTAGTACCAACCTGAGATACCATTGTTTGAATTGTTGCTTTAAGATATTGAAAAAGTTTTTTTGGTTGTGCGTTTCACTTTAGCAGGAAAGATGTATATGCCTTGTGCAGTACTCCTGCAGTAGGAAGAAAGTTTGTAATATTAGTTGAGAAATATTCAGAAGAAATAAAGGGTGAAAGGGATTTTCAAAAGAAATAGAAAATTGTCGTACCTGCTGCAGTCTTGGTACCTCAACATCTACGTTATCGGTGAGGTGGCAGCTGATTGAAGCAGTGTGTACAATGTGACTATTGTAGGAGTTTAGTGATATTCGTGTATATTCTTATTAATTTCATGGTAAGAAGTTGAGTAAGCACATTGATCTTTCCTCGAAATTGAAAATGACTGAGCTACAATGGAAAAGAAAGTATGTGCTTTAGGATATATATATGTCTGTCTTGTAAAAATGAGGAAGAAGAACAAGTTAAAAGCTGCAATGAAAATAAGAGTGTGTGGTTTTATTGACTGTGTTCTTTAATTAAGTATATATATAAATGAACTCTCTCTGTCAACTGATGATATATGAAATACAGAAGAGTACAGTAAGGTAGACGCATCCATTATTCATTTAGTAAGTGGCAATTTGTGAAAAAGAGATATGTACACTGAAAGGTAATCCAGCTTTTGGTAGCTTCTGGTTTGTTTTATTTTGTTAACTTCCAAGATGGTTGGATTTTCAGTTCGTTAACTTTAGCGAAGATGAAATGGAAAATATAAGTGAACAAAGAAGCTCTGAAACTCCTTGAAATCTTAATACAGTAGTAAAGCTCGAGAAAAAGAAAAATGAAGAAGAGTTATAATGGTAGCAGAATGTAACTGCTGAAGGTCACTTCCACAAAAGGGATTATCTGACAAAAGATTGTACATTAAAAAATTATAGCAAATGCTGTGAAATAAAAATATGGACAACACATATATCATGGACAGAGCTGAATATGAGCAAGTATAATACTATGGCAAGGAAAAAATGAAAGAAACTGTGACAATCAAATTAGAAAAGATGAAGCATAGTTAAGGAGTATAACTATTTAGATCGCAGACCAGAAATCTATGAACTTACCTATGAAATTTGGAGAAATTGATTAGAATATTTTTGAATATGAAATGTGTATGCCCATCCCTGCATATCATGTTTGCAATCCTCTCATTTCTCCTTCAGGTAACTGCAAAGACCTACACATGAAAAATGAATAAATCTTAAAAACAGTCGCATCAAGAACAAAGCGTAAGGAAAAGTAAATTTCAATAACCCAAAATTTTTTGTTAAAAAAGAAAATGGTAAATAAGGAAATGGACAGGAGAAGGAGAAAAAGAAGCAGAAGCAACATCTAATTAACTGTAAATCCAGTGCATGCAACATTACAAAAACAGAATAGCGAAATAGATCATAAAAATTGAATGAAAAATTGAACCAATTGAATAAGAAATTGAGCAAATATGACGTAAATACAAAAGAAAAGAAATAAAAGCGCAAATATCGATAGCCGTCAGATACTTTTGCGGAAGAGCATGTGTTTGAGCAGAGTATTCTCGCTGCTGTAGTGGGAGAAGAACTACCCTTGTTGCATTTGGTATTTTATGGTGACAGATTCGGTTGCTGACATTTTTGGCATTCTTTTTGGTAGTAGGTGTTTCTTGAGGCAGGATTGCATTAATTTTCTGTTTAGTGGTAGACAGGTGAGGGCAAGTATTTAGCAAAGTTCTTTTATTGCAGACTACAGCAGTCTGCGAAGGGTCAGCGAAGACTACAGCAGAACAGTAACAGAGGGAAAAGCAGTCTATGACAGGAAATTGCAGAAAGTTACGTTAGTCATTCAGAAGTTTGTTCTGTATTTCAAGAGCTGAAGAAATGTGATTTTAAAATTCCTGCATAAGCTATAGCAAGGATGCAGTGTATTAGTGAAATCTACGCAAAAGCGAAGGTTCATATGAAGATTGTATTGTTGAGAGGACTCTAATTAAGTAAAAGGTCAAATGACAGCCTACCCATAGTAGAGCATATATTAAAAGGCAGATATATGGTAAAGGCGCAAATAGCAGCTGTGTGTGAGGGTCAAGCATATATGTGGGTAATACATTGGGTAAAGTTGTTAGATGTTTGGATAATTCCCAAAGGTAACTGTCTCTTTAGTGTAGAGGAGCTGGAGAAAGAAGGTTGTGTCGTTCTTTGAGCTAAACTACTGCAGTTTATTCTGCAAATTAAGAAGTTGTTCTTTCCCATTGAATTATCTTTGACTCATGGATTGACTACATATTTGATATGGACATGAGCAATGTAGAAATCACAGAACCAGTGACACATAGAGTGGAGTTTTACTCTAGTTTGACATGACATATATATTGTAAATCAATAGTAACTAAGTCAACTAACGAAAAAATTTAATGACATTTCCGCATTAGTACAGGGAACTGCTACAGCAAATTTATTTCGTATGTTTAGAGGAAATTAGCTTTATATCATATAACCCATTTAGGTATAATTACATTTGATAAGACGTCTTTTGTTCCCACTGAAGAGAGTCTTCACTTGTTGAAAGAGAGACTTTGGTTAGGTGTCAACAGAAGAGAGTCTTGAGTTGTTGCAATATGGGTCAAATGCAACAAATAAGAAGAGAAATGTAAGAATAAGTGCGACAAATCATGTGTACCTGTTTTCTTTGAATGACATCTTTGATTTTGTATGTTGGAAAGGTTGGTATTCAGTTGAGCAGAACCAGCAGCAGAAGACATGGGATTTAATGTGTGGACATCATCACAATTAAGTAGATTTATTTTTGTAGAAAGGAAGTCCGTGTTACCACTGCCTGCAGCTACAGTTATGCGAGCATGTTAATCGTAGATTTTCAAACTAAAAACAAAGGAATATAAATCAGATCCAGCGCATGCAATTAGCATATTACTGTCTACCACATTCTCATTTCCACATAAACACGTAAGAGTTACATTTAGGTCCAAAGGCAAGCATAAATTATAAAATGCATGCATAGATAAGTAAAGCTTAAGCATAGCAGAAAAACCATTACTCAATAACTGTAGCTCCTTAACTGAACCGGAAAACGATAGACAAATTAAGTAGATAACTGTAAAAAGAAGGTCAAGAAGATAGATATAAGTATAATAATACCTTTATCTCTTCATTTATTGTTGAAGATGTCCATCAACAACAGAATCTTTACTTTTCAGTTGTACAACATCATCGTTGTGGGCTTCCAAATGTTGTAGCCTTTTTTGGATCAGTGAGACATCCACAGCACAATTTTTAGCAACTTCTTTGCGCAAAAGTTATATTGTACTTTCAAACTGTTTGAAATTTTTGAAATACATGTTTAGTTTTGTGTGAACTTGAGCTTCTTAATTTTGATGGTCCTCATTTTTCCTTTGCATATCCTTGAATCGACGGAGAATCTGTTGAAGGATATATAGAGGAAAAATGAGGAGCAAAAAATTTAAAAAGCCAAAGTTGAGGGAAGACTGAAGTTATATTTGGAGTAGTTGAAAGAGTTGGAAAGTAGAGTATCACTTTAGGGGGACGAACGTGCTAAAAATCGTGCTGTGGATGTATAACTGATCATTTGTTTTTGTCGTTACATAGAGTCTATATGGCTCATGTTTTTGACCTCTTCATTACATGCCAAGCCTTCCATAATGTAGCAGAATGTCTAATGCACAGATGCTATTGGAAAGTTGTTGGCCACGGTCTTTGGAAGCTGGGAATTTAAATGAGATAAAAGAATGAAGTTAATTACGGTTAAGATTGTTGTTTAAACTCTGGAGGTAGGCAACCTTTAAATCATACTGAAAAATAGAATTTGATAGGATAATTTGATAACAGTGCTAATTAAGCATATAAAACAAAGAGAAAGAGGCTAGTAGATCTGTTCAAATAAGAAGTAGCTGCATTTTTTGAGAAGTCCAAATTGATAATTATTTCATCCATAGCTATATACGTCGGAATATAATGCTGGAAAACCTTTTCAAAGATATTACTACTACTACTATGATAAGAAGAAAACAAAAGGAAGACAGAAGTTGTATATTTGAAAATGTAACAATAACTACAACAAACTAACATGATAATCAAAGTATTAGAGAATCAAATAAGAAGAAACTACGTAGTAGTGTTATGATTGGTGGTAGGTCATTAATGTTTTAGCCTAATTTTAATCTTCCATTAGCTGCTATCTAAGTTGATATGGTTGGTTAGGCAAATAAAAAGTGAAATAAATTTAATTGAGAGTTATCCTTTGTGTGTCTCATTTTATGTGACCTTTTTTATTTCTTGAGAATCAAATTTGCGTATGCTATGTTAAATTTTTTTAAATGAAATTTATATATCTGTAAACAACGTAAAAATGAAACTATTATAATTCATAATAATGAATAATTCAAAAAATTTTAAAGATTTCTTTAGTGATACATTTGTCCCTGGACTTTAAATGTATAGATGGCACGATTTCTCTTTGGTAATTCTTTATCATAATGTACTCCAACTGAAGCGAAGGCAAACATATTATTGTAGACTGTATTGTAAGTGCGAAAATGTTGAGATTCTTTGGAATCACCCAAGAACAAATTTTGCAATTGAGTAGGCATCTTATGAGAAGTTAGTCTAATTGATCCATTATTACAACTAAAACTTGGTGATTCATATTGAAAGCTTTTTGCTAGACAAAATTTGCAATTTGGAAGTTTCTTTAAAAGGAAGTAATCTTTTGCCACTAAATTATCATTCAGTAGAGTGACTTCTAACTTATTTCTACCTGTGCAAGGTAAAAAGCACTTATTTGTTATATATAAACTGAAAGCAATACATTGTTTTGAATGATTTTGGTACAAAGAAGCATACCTTTATTTGTAGTATGTGTTGAAGGTAATTTGCTTGCAAGATGATATGTAGTTGATGTTGATCCTAGTATGAGGAATACAAATATTTAGAGATAGCTAGGTAATTAGGAGAAATGAACATAGTCAAAATAATTGAAGTAATATTTGTAAACTTACTTAGTTCGAAGGTAGATAAGCAACTAACTATATGTTCTCCTCCAGTTGAAGTAGCTGGTAGGTTTGTAGGTTTGGAAGTTACAACTACAAAATGAGTGAAATAAATGTATTAAGAGCAGGTTAGCTCAAGTGTGTAAGAAGTGGTAATTGTAAGAGCAGTAGTACTACCTGACTAATGAAGGATTTTTTGTCTCTTTGATTCAGGCCTTTTTTGTCTTAGTTGGGATAGAACATAAACCTCTTTGTGCTAAAATTCAATGAAACGACAAGGGCTCAATGATTTATGTTCAGTGTGTTCTTTGCTTTTTAAAACTATTGAATAAGAAATTATGAAATGGAAGGAAAAGGAAACAGAACAAATACATTACCTTAGCTGAGCAGTGATTACAATTGAAGAGTTTTTAACAGTGATTTTAATTGGCCGTCAAAATTTGATGGCACGTGGATGATAGAGACAGCAAGCCTATTGAAGCATGACAAATGAAAAGTGAAATTATTGAGCGCTTTCTTATTACTGTAGATGTTGTGTCGTCAAGATTCAACTGCAAGAATAAGCAAATTTGTTTTAAATAGAGATGGGCTACTTGAAAAGCAAGAGAACCTTTTTAATGGTTAGTGGATGTTAGAAGAGGGAATTGAAGTGAGAACAGAAATAAGAATGTATAACTTCAAATGTAATCATTAGGATGAAAAACATTGCCATCATGAGAATGCTTTTCGAATAATTTCATTATAAACTACATTATATGTAGAATGATGATTTGTATCCTCTGCTGTAGGCGGGCGTATTAATATTTTTACGTTGTCTGAACATTTTGCTCGAGATAAAGCAACGTAAAGTTGTCCATGTGAAAAAACTGGTTCGCGCAAATATATTCCAACAAAATCTAATGTTTGACCTTGAGCTTTGTTTATAGTCATAGCAAAACATAATCTTATTGGAAATTGTGTTCTTTTAAAGGGAACTGGTAGTTTCTCATCTTGTGATGCCAATAATGGTATCCTTGGAATAAAAACGTGTTTATTTTGAAAGTCACCACTGGAAATAGTAGCACTAATAACATGTGACTTAAAGTCATGACATATCAATCGTGTACCATTGCATAAACCTTCAGTTGGATTTAAGTTTCTTAATAATATAACTGGACAGTTTTTTTTCAAAGTTAACGTATAAGGTGGTAAATTAGCAGGATGTAAGGTATGCAAGAAATCTTCAAATTGGCACTGATCATTTGGTTCAATTGTTTCATCAATAGCGGTATAGACTGTAGCATCATTAGGAAATCTATGTATAAGCATGTCATTTATTTCATGAACAAAATCATTTTTAGTTGTCAAAATAATACGGGAGGTTATAAAAGCTGGATTAGAATAGAATGTACGTAAATCAGGATAAGTTACATTAAACAAAAGATTCAACGATTCTATTTCATGTGTAAAGGGAATGACGAAATTATTGGGAATTTCAATTTTGTTGTAGTTGTTAGTTTTTTCTTGTCCGTTTCCAATTCTCATTAAATATGCACAAAATGCTGGATCTTCTTTTGCACGCATGTTTTCAGATAAGCACAATTTTTCGAGATGATTCCAGATAGGGGAGTATAATAAACTTTGTCCAATAAAGTCTTCTTTTTTCCCATTACGAACAACAGGAAGTGTTTGTCTAAAGTCTCCCCCAAAAACTACAACTTTTCCACCGAAAAGTGCTTTTGTGTTCATAAGATCTTTTAAAAGTGTATCAAGAGCTTCAACGGTGTTTTTTTTTGCCATTGAGACCTCATCCCAAACAATTAACTTTGAATCTTGAATTAGAGTCGCTAATGAACTTTGTTTACTAATATTGCAAGTGAAATTTTCATCGATATCAATAGGAATTTTGAAGCGTGAATGAGCTGTTCGTCCTCCTGGAAGTATTGAAGCTGCGACCCCAGAAGTTGCAGTTGCTAAAGCTATACATCCTTTTGTTCTTATAGCAGCCAACAAAGCTCGATAAAGAAAAGTTTTTCCTGTTCCACCAGGACCATCAATGAAAAATGCTCCGGATTTATTGGAATATACTCTTTCAAGAATTATGTCATATGCCCTTTTTTGTTCAACATTCAATTTGCTTTGTAGATGTATATCTTTTTCAGAGACTATTATATTTCTTTCGAAATATATTTCTTTTGCGTCATTAGTTCTTTTACAAAAGCTAACATTTCCAAATATGTCTTTGAATTCACTTATGTTATGTCCCATTGAAAGTAGGATTTCGTTGATATGATTTAAAACAAACTTTTGGATGTCTGTTGTTGTAATAGTTGAAATTATTTTAAAATCTTCTGACATAGAGTCTTCAAATTTTTTCCAAAGATCTTTTGGGTTAGCAGGATTACAATAAACTAATAATGTTGCAAATAATCTCCTTAAACTATAAGGCATTTGATAGCTTACAGCTTCTGACATACAGTCAATTAAGTTGTTATCAGAATGTAACAACCCTCTTTTTTCTGCAGCCTCTCTAAATGTACTGTAGCATTTTCCATCAACTGTACGTAGATCTTCGTATGATTTTGGTCCTCTTATGTTCATTAGAAGCAACCTAAGATAATATCTTTCTCCTTCGGTTGGATGACATGTGACAATACGTCCAATAGTAAGGTGTTGTTTTCGGCGTGACCACATTTTGTATGATGATGACCATACAAAGTGTTGGGGAAACTCTTTATATAGTAAATTGAGATTTATAGCATCGTTATTCATTTTGTTCATAAGAAAAAATTCTGTTAACATAGTTTTCTTTATCATTGGATTGTTTATTATTTGATCAATAGTTTGGTTATTTTTGAAAGAAACAAATTGTTGTCCATTAAGATGCAATTGCAATTGGCAAACACTTGGACTCATTTCACTTATTGAAAAAGCAAACAAACGCCATGCAGCTTCTGGAGGAGAAACCCATCTAGCAGATTGGTATTCTTTGATTTCATCTATTTCTACATTTGTATCATTATTATGTAGGGAGAATGCAATTTTGTCATGTCCTTTGCAAATATATTTGTAAATGTATTTGATAACTTTAATGTCAGAACATATTTCAACATTAATATGACAACCGAATTTCTTCAGCAAAAATGGATTGTACGGGACAATCCACGAATTGTCAATGTTGTGTCCTCTAACTTTGATTGGGGTGATAATTTTTGGTCTTTTATAAAGAGGATACGAATTTTTTCCTTTGGTTGTTTGTTCAGTAAGTTGTTTTGGATATTTAAATTTACATTTTCCTTCTTTTTGCATGCAAGAATTTGAAGGATTTAAATACCCACAAGGACCATGGATCATGTGCTTGGTCACAAGTTTGTGTAGATGATGATCGATATGAGGATCAGGTAATTGAGCGCATACAATTTTATCATATGATTGTGGTGTTAGCAATTTATATCTATCCATAAGTATAATGAGAAAATGGGCATGTGGAAGACCTCGTTTTTGAAACTCAATTGTATACATAAAAGCTGCAATCTTTCCAAATATGTTGCTTTTGTGAATATCTGTTTTAAGTTCTTCGACTTTTGCTTTAAATACTCTACTAACTAAATCAGGTCTGTTTTGAATTTCTTCCATTGGCTGTAAATGTTCTTGTATTTCAGGCCAACAAGGATTACAAGTCATCGTCAAAAATATGTCTGGTTTTCCAAAATGTTGTACCAAGGCAATGGCATCCATATATCTTCGACGCATATCTCTTGGGCCTCCTATGAAACTACCAGGAAGGAATTTTTGTCTACCAATATTGGAAGCATCTCTTTCTCCTTGCCTTAATAAATCAATAATTCCTTGAAAGGCTTCAACTCTAAATAGATCTTGATTAAATGAAATAAAATCTAATCTTTGTGTCTCAAGTTTGATATATTGGTCAACTATGTATTGCTGAAATATCCTTCCAGAATGTAAAGTTTCATTTGGTTCTTCATCTCTTATTTGAATTTTATAACAATAATATTCACGACAAGAAACGGTGTCTCTTTTTCTTAATCCATTTGATAAAGCTGTAGATTCAATGTGAAAAAGTGTATCAATAGAAGTCATGTCTTTTATACTTGGTAGTTGCTCATATTGACAAGAAATTTGCGCTTTAGAATAAGTATATGTCTTGTTGAATTTTTTAATACCACAATGCCAGCCATTTTGACCATAAGGAAACAATAGTGGATATTGTAACGGGTCATAACATCCATAATAGTAATTGACCAATTGGGTTTTGTTACTATGAGTGTAAATTCGAATATGTGGTGTAGAAATTTTATGATTTAATTGATCTTCAATCCAAATTGCCCCAACTTCAGATGCAGTTGGTAAGTTATATGTTCTTTGGTCTAAATTGGAATTTGAGTTTAGAGCAATGTAAAATTCGGATAAATTTGGAATAACTGTTAAAGATCTAAGAAAAGCAGAATAAGGATTAAGTTTGAGCATATGCATGAGTTTTGTAACAATTAACTCATTAAGATTATCTGATAACATCATTCGATTTGTTAGTTCATTTTCATTATCATAGAAATATAATTGTAAATTTTTTGCTTTTCCTATTGAGGGTATCAAGTCATCAATGAAGTGATACATTTGTCCTTGGACTTTAAATGTATAGATGCCACGATTTCTCTTCGCTAATTCTTTATCATAATGTACTCCAAGTGAAGTGAAGGCAAACATATTATTGTAGACTCTACTGTAAGTGCGAAAATGTTGAGATTCTTTGGAATCACCCAAGAACAAATTTCGCAACTCAGTAGGCATCTTATGAGAAGTTAGTCTAATTGATCCATTATTACAACAAAAACCTGGTGATTCATATTGAAACCTTTTTGCTAGACAAAATTTGCAATTAGGAACTTTCTTTAAAAGCAAGTAATCTTTTGCCACTAAATTATCATTTAGTAGATTGACTTCTAACTTATTTGTACCTGTGCAAGGTAAAAAGCACTTATTTGTTATATATAAATTGAAAGCAGTACATTGTTTTTAATGATTTTGGTACAAAGAAGCATACCTTTACTTGTAGCATGTGTTGAAGGTAATTTGCTTGCAACATGATATGTAGTTGATGTTGATCCTAGTATGAGGAATACAAATATTTAGAGATAGTTAGGTAAGTAGGAAAACTGAATATAGTAAAAATAATTGAAGTAATATTTGTAAACTTACCTAGCTCGAAGGTAGATAAGCAACTAACTATATGTTCTCCTCCAATTGAATTAGCTGGTAGGTTTGTAGGTTTGGAAGTTGCAGCTACAAAATGAGTGAAATAAATGTATTAAGAGTAGGTTAGTTCAAGTACATGGCCGACTGAACACGATTGGGAGCCTAAAGTCAAACCTTAAAGAGGGGCCCTAATAAATTTTTTGGGAAAATTGTATGAAATAACAAACTATTAATTCAAATTAAACGCTATAGCCATAGTTGATTTTAATTGTAATTCACAGCAAACATTTGAATTTTTTGCCATAATTTTTTGTCTTTTTGATTCAGGCCTTTTTTGTCTTAGCTGGGATAGAAGTAATTGTTTTCTCTCTGGTGACATTTGTGCATATCTAATACGTGGACGCAAATTTCTGTCAGAAGTTCTTTGTTGGACAGGCACATTATCTCAATTGTACTATTTGCAGATACCTACATAATTAGTAAAACTAAATATAGGCAAAATAGTTGAATAAAAATATTTACAGATAGCAGGGTAATTAGTAAAAGTGAATATAGTTGAAGCAATAGGTAGCTATCTATTCTAACGAATACAAATATTTACGGATACCTAGGTAATTAGTAAAAATGAATATAGGGAAAAGAGTTTCGTTAATATTTGTGACCTTACTTAGTTTGAAGGTAGATAAGCAAGTAACTATATCTTCTGTTGTAGCTGAAGTAGACGGTACATTTGTAGGTTTGGAAGCTACAACAACAAAATAAGGAAAATAAATCTATTAAGCATAGGTCAATTGAAGCGTCTAACTATAGCTATAGATATTTAGAAGAGACATTTCATAGAAGGAAGATAAGAATATGCATAGCTAACCTTGTTGATTAGGTAATGAAGAAGCGGCAATTGTAAGAGCAGCAGTAGTACTTGATTGATGAAGGGTTTTCTGTCTTTTTGATTCAGCCCTTTTTTCTCGTAGTTGGGATAAAAATAGGTGTTTTCTCTCTGGTGACATCTGTGCATATCTAGTACGTCGGCGCAAATTTCTGTCAGAAGTTGTTTGCTGGACAGGCACATTATCTCTATTTTCTTTCATTCCTGTTTCAAGTAATTAATGATTTGTTTAAACAATTTGTAAGGCAATGTACTGCAGGCTAAATACAGAGAATTGAAAAAAAAAAACCCATGTGGTAGCATGAGTCTAATACGGACTAATGAGAAATATGATATAAGTATTACAATATTTGGATGCAAGTATCCATAGAAAAGTTGTTCAGTTGATTTAATGAATAGTTGTTCCTACAATCAATACATGATATGTTGTCTTTGAAGAGGTAAGATTGTACTTTACAAAAAATTAAAGAAAAGTTATTTAATAGAAGATGTTGTGAGAGTTTGATTGACGTTTGGTAGTTGAACAGCCATATGAAGAAGTTTATGTTGTTGCGAAGGACGAATGTATTGGCGTTATTGTGTTGCACATTTTTGATCATTGGAAGAATGGGAAGGGAAAACATAACTTGGCTAGGTTGTGTCACAGCATGATTAAAGGAAGATAATTATTGCAACTATTTAATCATCTTTACATTTGGTAAAATCGAAGTAATTAGTTCATCAGATGAGTTAAGTTAAAGAAAATGTAATATTGTATATTTAAAGAAATTGGAGAAACCATATTTGCTATGTAATAATACATACATAGCAGCATGATGTCACTAGAAAATACAAGTTGAAGGAATTTTTTGCCGAAGTAAAAACACTATGTAGCTGAAAAATCTGTGTAGAATACACAATACTGGCAGCATGATTTAGTATTACCACTAAAATAGACAGAAGACAGCATATGGGAAATAAGTGAAACATATTGTATCCATTTGCAAATCAAGTGTTTATAAGAATCATGTAGGGAGAACAACGGATTTAAGACAGATGATAGTGAAAATGTTTTGGTAAGCCAATTCAGGCAACTCATTAATGCAATTGACTGATATTGAGAGTAAGGTAAACATGAAGATAAACATTGTGGCAGTACAGGGAAATGTTACTTTTATGGTAGGTGTAAATCATGACAGAGGATATAGTAATAGGTATAAAGAATTCCTATGTTGAGTGATAAAATTAGCTGTTGAAATGTAAGTTAAAAAATATTGTTACCTGAAGCGCATGTGGTTTTTCTGTTTTTTTGGGAATTTTGACCAATCAGAAACAACAGATTTATTAATTTCCTCTAAAGAAAGAAAGCAGCCAATAAATGAAGCAGTTTCATTGTAGTTTTTGTACAATGTGAAGAGTTTTATTAGGCAAGAGCATAAACAATTGTGTGGAATGAAACAGAGAAGGCAGTAACGAGTTAAATATTAGGAAGAAAGCTGACATTACGTACAGGTGGGACAAATATAGCTCCAAAATTTGCCATATTCATTTGCAGAGGAAGCGAGATAGAGTGGAGAATGAAGTCAGAAGCAATTATGAAAAGAAACTGTGCATTCCTTTTAAGTGTATGTTTTCATTTGCAGATGCATATATAGACAGATAACTATTTGACTACTATAAGTTTTTCATTTAGAAATTTGTTTATGAAAGCTCAAAAAATTAAGCTACATCAGCAGAGCTGAAGTGATTTAAAGGGTCCATTTTGTAGCAATATTACAATTGCATTTTGTTGTTTTTTAACTATCATCTATTATGAGTTAATGTTAGAGTGAAATTATCGTAGGTTGTTTAAGCATACATCTTACAATGTAGCGAACATGCACATTTGTGTGGCATTCTGTAAAATGATTCCATTCCCAAATGGAACGGAAGAAAGAGGCATGAGTATACAACACTATATTTTGGGTCTTACATGTAAGAAAAAGCAAAATGTAGAAAATGTAAATTTTAAGAGATTGTTGCAAATGTTTGGCTGTAATGTGCTGTTCTGTCCAGCACTTATATAGAAGTGATACCCAAAATCAACACTCTGAGCAAAGACTTTATTTCCATATTGAATTCGTTGTTGTAGTTCATTGTTAACCTCGAAACAGGTGTAAGAAGGAGAGGTAAAGGTAGTGAGCAAATGAAAGTAAATGAAACAATTAGGAAAGAAATCTGCCTAGGTGCAGTGGTTATTTTTGTTATACAGTTTATTTGTTGTTATGTAAGCATAATATGCAAATGGAATTTATATTTTATTTAGGATATTTATTTGTGAAAGAAGAAATGATAAGGTAATGAAACAAAGTAAGGATAAGCTTAGAAGCAAGTATTTCCCTACAATGATAGGCGTAGCAGTTAATGAGGTTCAATAGTCATAAAGAATTTGCACTATTGTGGAAAAGCAAAAGTTGGAGCAAGTTTAACGAATAATTAAAAGAGTTCAATGAAAAGTGACATGCAAAGAGTCCAAATTAAATGAATAAGAGAAGTAGTCAAGCAGAAGTACAAATAAAGTAGTATAAATTGGTGCTAGTACCATATGAGAGACTTTCCTACTGGAGTGAATAATACAAATGGGTGAGATAACAATTGTGAGTGTAATTGGTAATTTTTTGTTAGAACCGAAGTAAAATATCACACAATAGCTGATGGGTGCATAAAATTCTATACATCATGGGAGAAGACATATAAGGTACCTGTGATCACGTGTAGGATGTCTGTGAATCTTCTGCAGTGGCTAGCCTGTATATACGTTTTGCGTGGGCATTTGAAGGAATCTCTCTAAGGTGGTGATAATGAAGAGGATCCTGCAGAGCGTGCAGGCCGTTGTGCATCAGAGGTATTTCTATCTTTCAGTTGTAGCCAATCTCCTATGAAACAGATTAAGTATTTAGGAATATTGAATTGCAGGGAATTCAACATGAAATAAGTTAGAAGTACATAGGGAACAACTGAAATGACCAATAAATTATATTACATGAAATTTTTGTAGCAGGTAATGATTTTTAACAGCCATTCAGAATTTGAAGTATTGTGAAAAACAGGAAATTGAAGAAAGCTGAAAGCATAACTAAAACAGTTGAAGGAAAAGTGATGTGCAAACACTTGTAACAAAATCAATAAGAGAAATACTAAATTAGCAGTAGAAAAAAAATTGCCAAAATTGATGCGTGTACAAATGGCCGTGATAACAGTTGTCACTGTAGTAAAAATGTTTTTGTTACAGCTGAAGTAAAATATGACAGAACAGCAACTTACTGCTAAAAGGAAAGACACAGAAAAGTTCCGAATAGCGAACATGTGAGGATACAACAGACGTGAGAATGGACAATATGTTTAACAAGGAAGTTGCTATTCTTCCTACAATGTGAATGAGGCTACAGAAATATTCCTTTGGAATAGTGTAACATATTCATGGAATCAATAGAAGCAGGTAACATGAGAAGAACAATGTATCTGGTTGTCCCAAATATTTGTGAATCATTTCATCTGTAAATACGCAGGTTGAATTTAAGAAATCAGCTGTAGGTTAATTAAGAGAGAGCTTAACAATTATCAGCAGCAGCAACTACATATTGACAAATGTAATGTTAAATTGTTATCAGAAAGTAGGGCCTTATCAGCTACAACAGTTAACTGTTCTTTTTGTTGATTTTTTGTACTGTGTTTTTACAGTAGATTAATTATATAATAATGCTGAACAACAAGCTATTGTTGATAAAGAATATATCATTTGTGAATTATTTGAATTGTAGGCGTAATTTGTATTAGCCCTTAACTTGAAAGAGTAAGATGAAAGTATAGAGAGCGTAACAATGTAAAAGGGCAAATACAACTCAGTGTAGTATTAAAAAAGCATAAACAATGACCTTGGATAGACCTCTATAGAATGAAACAGGTGACTATGTTTTGAAAAGCAACGTGTTTTCCATGAAAAAAGAAAAAGCTCCCTTTAATATGGTCCTCTAACTTGTATTTCAAACCGCAAGAGGGAAAAAACGTGCAACCTTTATTTTGTATAAATAATTAGTTGACCGGAGAATTTGTCTGTATTTTGACTAAAGGTTGCAATGTAAATATCACCTTTATTGTTTACTTGATTAAGACTAATCAATATTGTTTAAAGCAGAGAACACAGTGACCATAAATTTGAAAATAAGTCCTGCAAATTGATGAAGTAAAAGTATAAGAGCAAAGTAAAGAGCACAAAGATCCAAAAATACTTATGCTGGTTAAATCATTGAGCCCCTGTTGTTTGCTTGAATTTTAGCACAAAGAGGTTTATGTAGTGAACTTATACGAAGAGGGAATAAGTCGTAGGAAAGCGAAAATCGACTGACTTTCAGTTATTGAGAAAATATAAGTATATTACGTACTAATGTATGAAACTTTTGGTGATATAGTCTTCCTATATGGTCTGTCAGTTTTGGCAATGCCATTCAGAACTATAAATTTGACAAAAAGAAGAGTCATAATATTTGAAATATGTCAGTAAACCCTAACAATTTTTATTGCGTGAAAGCTTCTGAGGAATATTACATCAGAAGTAAACTGTAATTTATGGAACTTGTCTTGTATCCTTTGAATTTAAAAATTTGTAAATGAATCATATGGAGATTTTCTTCTAGCGTAAGGTACCATCTCTTTCCAATATTAGAGCAATCAATTTCTTTTTATTAAATATTAGACCATTAGTAAAGAAGCTATTGAATTAAAATTGATGTGCTAAGTAAGCAAACAACTATAAATAAAAAACATAATGGCTAGAGTGACATAACTGAGAAAGGAAAAGCTTGGACATTCGGTCCTTTCAGTGAACAAGCAACGAACTTCATAGAAGACAATAGACAAATAGACGCAATTATTGAGCAGAATTTTGCAGCACTTACATAGAGTATAATATGGCGTAATATGGTGTACAGAAGAGAAATTAGGAATTGGAGAAAGAGCAAAACAGAAGAGAAATTAGGAATGGGAGCAAGAAGAAGAGCAGAGGAATTTAAAGCATGAACAAGTACCGGCGCAGGTCGTCCGAAAGAATGTCAGATCTTCAGCAAAGCTTCAGAGACAGATTTAAAGTCTGCACAGAAACAGCGAAAAGTAAGAAAGAGGTGGATTTGCCATTGAAGAGGCCACATAACTTTGAAGTAGATAAACCAAATGACAAAGAGTTTTGGCTGCTACACGTAAAAAAATAATAATGAAATACTCCATATAAAATGAGGCAAACATAACAGCAAACACGACTGATGCAGAATCCATTTTTAAATTGCAATGCATGTGTAGATGAAGAAAAAATAGTTAATGTACTGAAAAGTAGGAAGTAATTATATTAAAAACATTACCAAGTATACACCGATTTTTTAATAATTACATACTCTATATAAAGGTTGGCATTTAAATATGACCTTTATTGTTTACCTGATTAAGACTAATCAATATATTTTAAAGCAGAGAACAGAATGACCATAAATCATTGAGCCCTTGTCATTTCATTGAATTTTAGCACAAAGAGGTTTATGTAGTGAACTTATATGAAGAGGGGAAAAGTCGGAGGAAAGTGAAAATCGAATGACTTTCAGATATTGAGAAAATATAAGTATAGTACATACTAATGTATCAAGATTTTGCTGATATAGCCTTCCTCTATGCTGTTTGAGTTTTCGTAATGGCATCCAGAACTATAAAATTGACAAAAAGAAGATTGATAATATTTGAAATATGTCAGTAAAGTCTGACAGATTTTATTCTGTGAAAGCCTCGGAGGAATATTACAGCAAAAGTAAAGCGTAATTTTTGGAACTTGTCTTGTATCCTTTGAATTTTGAAATTTGTAAACAAATCACATGGAGATCTTCTTCTAGCCTAAGGTACCATCTCCTCCCAATATTAGACCAATCAGTTTGTTTTTATTAAATATTAGAGCATTAGTAAAGAAGCTATTGAATTAAAATTGATGTGGTAAGTAAGCAAACAAGTGAAAAAAAGAAACATAATGGCTAGAGTGATATAACAGAGAAAGGAGAAGCTTGGACATTCGGTCCTTTCAGTGAACAAGCAAAGAACTTCGTACAAGACAATAGACAAATACACGCAATTATTGAGCACAAGTTTGCAGCACATATATAGAGTATAATTTGGATGGTACACAGAAGAGAAATTAGGAATTGGAGAAAGAGCAAAACAGAAGAGAGATTAGGAATGGGAGTAAGAAGAAGAACAGAGAAATTTAAAGCATGAACAAGTACCTGCACAGGTGGTCCGAAACAATGACGGATCTTCAGCGCAGCTCGAGAGAGAGCTTTAAAGTCTGTAGAGAAACCAGGAAAAGTAAGAAAGAGGTGGATTGACCATTGAAGAGGCGACATAACTTTGGAGGAGAAAAACGAAATGACGAAGAGTTTTGGTTGGTACAAGTAAACAAGTAATAATGAAATACTCCATATAAAATGAGTGAGACATAACATGAAACACCACTGATGCACAATCCATTTGCATGTGTAGATGAAGTAAAAATAGTAAACGTACCGAAAAGTAGCAAGTAATTATATTAAAAACATTAGCAAGTATACAGGTTTGCAGACCCCCCCTGTTTATAGATATGAGATCAATGACTTAAATAAGATTAGGAATGGGAAATTTAAAGCATGAACAAGTACCTGCGCAGGTGGTCCGAAACAATGACGGATCTTCAGCGCAGCTCGAGAGACAGCTTTAAAGTCTGTACAGAAACCGGGAAAAGTAAGAAAGAGGTGGATTGACCATTGAAGAGGCGACATAACTTTGAAGGAGATAAACGAAATGACGAAGAGTTTTGGTTGGTACAAGTAAACAAATAATAATGCAATACTCCATATAAAATGAGTGAGACATAACATCAAACACCACTGATGCACAATCCATTTGCATGTGTAGATGAAGTAAAAATAGTAAACGCAGCGAAAAGTAGCAAGTAATTATATTAAAAACATTAGCAAGTATACATTTTTTTTTTAATAATCACATAGTCTATATAAAATGCGTCAGACATAACATCAAACACCGGGGATGCATAATCCATTTTTAAATTTCAATGCATGTGTAGATCTTAAAAACATTAGCAAGTATACAACGGAAATTGAACCAAAAAAATATCAATAGCTTACTCCAACGAACGATTAGAGCAAGGCGGAAGAAAGGGTTGACGGAAGCGAGATCCAACAAGGTTGATCCGGAATTCAAAACAGTAGCAAGCATACAGCGAAAATCGAACGGGAAAAAAATGAAAAGCTTACTCGAACGAACGGTTAGAGCAAGTTGGAAGAAACGCTTGACGGCGAGATCCAACACCGGCAATCAGGATTTCGGGAAGAGCTAGGATTTCGCGAAGAGCACCAGGCAGCGATAGTTAGGAAGAAGATGGAGCAGACGGTGGATGAAGACCGAACAATGAAAAAAGGGCTGAAGTGGATAGGAATTAGGGCAAAGGCAAACAGGTGTAATTACCATTTTGCCCTCGTTCGGTGTTGGTCCCTTTTAAAATGTACACTTACTATTGCCTTTAGTACAATGAAAAGTTGCATTGTTGGTCCTTTTGAAGTCTCCTTTCTAAATAAGAGTAATAAGTGATGACTTTAAGGTGTTTGATAATAGTGTAAATTTCATATATGACATATATTATAGTACTATTTTCAGGCTATAGCAGTAGATTTAGACTTTCAAGCTATAGCATTAAAAATTTCAGGTTATAACAAATTCACAAATAAAAGAAATGTTTTTATTAATTCGATAAAAGTTAAATAAAGAAAAAAGAAAAACGAAAATTAAAAAAAAAAACGGAATTATAGATAATAAAGTAAAAAACTGAAAGTGTGGCCTGTAATTTAATTTGAATTTATTGTAGATAATTAATGATTAGCATGAAATAAGGGATTCAAACAAATTAACAATATTTTTTATCCTTAATTCACTCAAAATCAGTTAAGATAAACTAAAAAATCAGATCATATCATTCTTTTGTAGATAATTAATAAATAGCACGAATTAAGGGATTTAAACTAATTAAGATTATTTAGTATTCTTAATTCACTCAAATCAGTTAAAATCAAATAAAAATTCAGATTTTATCTTCTTCTTTTTTTCAACGTTTCTCTCTCTTCAATTTGCAACAAAAAAAATTCAACGTTTCTCTCTTCAATTTTCAACAAAAAAAAAATCCCACATTCGAGTAATTGAAGTTTTTTTCATCTTTGAAAATTCTTGATTTTGTTGTGATGGACAACTACATATCAGTTTTAATCAAACATGGTGAAAGATGGGATCCTTCGGGTTAGTATTTATTATTGTTTAACGTTTGTTTTAGAATGATAGCGAAATGAAACAAAAATGATCAAATTGTCGATTAATTGAAGGTGGAGTCATAATTTGTTAACTGTTGATATCATATTATGTTTACTGTTGTGAAATGTAAAAAATTTAGTGTTTATTTGTTTATTTTGTATACGGTTGTTGTTTTGTGAAATTATAAATTTAATGTGATTTTATGAATAAATTTGATAGAATAAATTAAATGAAATTTGTATGAAAGTGTGCTAATTATTCTGTAAAAATAATTTAATTATAATGCTGAGGAATTTATGAAAATTTATTTTATTTGATAATGAATTTGATAGTATAAGTCGAATGAATTATGTATGAAAAGTGTGTTAAGAAATATGTAAAAAAAAATTGGAATTCTTGACGAAGTGTATTACAAGTGTTTTAAATTGGTATTAAATGTGAAATTGTTGAGTTTATATTAGTTTTGTTATTTCTGTATAAAGTTGGGTGACAGTAATTAACTATTTGGGACGACAAATGTATATAGTTTGAATGAATAATCGTTTTGTATGAAATATGTATTACATGAGTATGAGAATGTATAAATTTGGTATGAATGATGATTGTTGTATGAAATGTGTATTAAGTGAGTATTAAATGTGAAATATTATGTCATGTATGAAATTTATTTTGTAATGTACTGTCTGAATGATATTTGTATGAAAAAATAATGACGAGTGTGTATAATTTTATTGTTATTATAATTATTTTTATGGATGAAATTTGTATTGTCTTTGGAATGAAAAGTTAATATTATTTAATATATTTCTAATTGATTTGTATAATGTTAGACTAATTTTATTTTTTTAATGAAACAGAGAATTATGTTGATTTTCAAATGAAATGAATTATATATGAAAGAGGATTGCTGATATGAAATTCAAAAGGTCCAAAGTTACTTGCAGTAGAAGTTGTCAAGTTGGCCACAACATGAAGCGTGTTCAAATTATCATGTGCAAAACTAATGACTGTTTATTTGTTTAGACTATATATAATTTTTATTTTATTTTGTCGTTTAGATTAATGTTTTGTTTTGATATGAAACATAATTGGTTTGAAGTGCATTATAAACTTAGTGTTTAATAAACCGTTCATTCTTTCTACACTGTTCATTCATTAATCATACAGATTGCAAACTGTTAAAAATAAAATTTATTCCAACTTAATACATAAGATAGTGTAAATATTAGTGATAATTATAAAAGGTAATTATGGTATCCTGAGTATTTAATTTAATGTAAGTTTACATGAATATTAATTTGGTTTTCAACTGGTATCCTACTATAAATAAATTTAAAACAAATTGCAGTTAGTGTTTCATTCCCACACTAACTTCAGTTAGTGTCATATACATATTAATCAAAATTTCATACACGTTTTATCCAAACAACATGTATAAAAATTGATAAATTCATATAATCACACAATTTATACCATTTGTATATCAATATTATATCACAATTCATACAGTATCCAACAATAAAATATTATACTCATAGGCATACACGTATTAATCAGATTTCATACATGTTTCATCCAAAAACATGTTTAGAATAGAAAGTAAGCATAATGTGATTTTTTTTAGAAAAAATTAGTAGTTTGACAAATCATACCATTTTCATACCAATTTAATAATTTATACCATAAACACAGTTAATAGACAATCACACCAATGTTAAAACGCAATTCATACCATTTGTATACCATTATTATATCACAATTCATAAAACTTTAAAAATCAAAACATTAAAGCGTAGTTATACACATATTAATCAGATTTCATATAGATTTCATCCAATAAATGTACAGTTTGGAAACACACTGATATTTTCAAAATAGTATCTTGAAATTGTAATAGGCAATCAGTAATTAATTCATATGTAAACGGTATCTGCCTGAAAGAAAACATATGATATTATATATCATCAAATAGTTAAACACAAAAAAATTGTCCAAAAGTAAAAAAAAAAAAAACCTTTTGTTGTTCTTCTTGTTGATGGTTTTGAAGATGCTCCAACTTCTACATTTGTTTTTTTTTCTTTTTGATTTCAATAACAAAATCAAAATCGGAATCAGAAGGGGTTTCAACAATTTTCCCTTTCCTCTTCTTTCCCTTTTGATTTGCAGGGGTGACCTTTTTTTCTTCATTTTTTCTCTCTTTGTCACTCCTTCAACTTAGATGAACCATCCATGGCCGGATTTTGAATATTCGCCGGATTTTCAACAATTTTAGGCGGGGAGGAGGGGGGGGGGGGTTGAGTTAATATATTAAAATTTGAAACATGAGCATCATCATTAGAAGTTCCTTCACCCAATCTGGGACTCTTTCGAGGCGTTTTAGTGAGTTTCTTAGACATAATTTTGTTGGAAAAAAAATTGATCGAAAGATTGAATGTTGGTATAGTTGGCTGGTGAGAAAAATGGGAGAGAAGAAGGTGAAAGTGGGGTGATAGCGTGTATAGTTGGATAGGTGTGGGGAAAGGGTGGTGGGATTGACTAATGGGAGGTAGGGGTGTTCACGGGTTGGTTTGGATCGGTTATTGGTCAAAATCAAAACCAAACCAACTTAATCGGTTTTAAAATTATCAAAACCAAACCAAACCAAATATAATATACATTTACCAGTTTGGTGGTTATCGGTTTCGGTTTGGTTTGGTTCGGTTATTTGGTTATTAACCATACACATAAATAAAAGAAACAATTCATTCAAAATGTGAAAAAAGTGACAACAATCCATTCAAACAAAAAATAGTTAGAATGACTTAAATTACCGAACTTTCGATCACTGAATTTACCATCAATAAAACTTTAAAATTCACTATATTGGCCAAGAAGGAAGAGACAATAACATTTTCAGTCTCACAAAGAATTATCATAGACACTCATATTACATGAAATCAATAAGATAAATGTTTACGCCTTGAGCATTCTTGCTTTCAATAAGTAAAGTATAAAGAAATTTTATTGAAAACATATATAAGATCTTTAAAATTGTTTATAAAAGCAATATATTAAGTATGTATATTAATAAAATATATGTATATAATTCATCGGTTCGGTTATTTTTTCAGTTTTTTCGAATAAAACCATAACTAAACTAAATACTACCGGTTTTCAAAAATCTAAAACCAAACCAAACCAAACCAAACCCAAATAAAATCGGTTTTATTTTATTGGTTTGGTTTGGTTTTTCAGTTTGGATCGATTTTTATCCAAACCGTGAACACCCCTAATGGGAGGTTATGAGTGTAACATTAAACAAGGAAATGTAATCAATGTAAAATCCATAAATATATGTAACTGATAATTTCAGTTTTAAAAAAGGAACTAAAATCAAATTAATTAAATATTATTAATTGATAATATAAAAATATAAATAGATTAATCATTTATTATATAAATTGAAATTAAATTTTGAATTAAATTTAATTTAATTGATATGTAATAACCCGTAATTAAACTGTTATAACTAAGAATTTTTTAAGAGTATGTTTAAAATTCATAATATTGTCTCTTAAATGTGTATATGGTGTGATTTTTACAAAATTAAATCATATTCCTACTCTTTTCTAATTTACAAAAAAACCCTAAAATATGAGTCATCCGGAAACATCCCAATATGCATGATACATCCCAATGTCACTAGTTCTTGAACACGATGTTAAATGTGTATTTCATGTTAAATAGTATATAAATACTTTAATTCAAGAATTTGAATTAATTTTTTTAGCCTCATAAATATACAACTTTTTTTATAGACAATTAAATTAAAGAAATCTAAAAAGTGAGAAAACACACACATACACAAATAAAAAACAAAAAACAAAAAATATTTAAAATTATAATAATAAATCAAGATAAATTATCTTTGATAATGGGAAAATTCATTTATTTGGTAAGTTATAACTTTTCTTTGAAAATTTATATTATTTTTACAATAAATCTTTAGTTTTACTGATAAAAAATCTTCATTTTTATAATTAAGAAATTTAACATTATCATTTTTAAAATTTTTTGTAAGTGAACAAGAAATGTTAATTAATTCCTCCGTGATAACAAGTAAAAATAATCTAAATATTATTTATAGTAATATTAGGGTGTGTTTGGTAGGAAGGTAAATATTTTCTAGAAAATAAGTGAGTTTTTTACTTAGTTTTTTTTGTGTTCAGTACATAACAATATGTATTATATTATTCTAAAATTATTTATAGACAAATACTTCAAAATGTGAGGATGCATATAAGTGTGGGAGGTGGAAGGGATGGGGATAACAAGGGTGGGGACGTGTCACGACCCGATTTCTCAAGTCATGATGGCACCTACTATAACCCACCAGTTGGTAAGCCAACTCGTAACCCGGAACAACAAGTAATGGGTCTGATGGTAGAAACTAAACAAGAGTAGGCAAATAACAATATACACAGGTGGAAGCAAACCAAAACATAGATACAAATAAAGATCCCTACCAGAACCTGAAAGTCACTAGTACATAACTACTAACAAAATGAGTACAAGTCCCAAAAGTGGACAACAGAGACTGGACTGTCTCGAAAGGAAAAAGACAAGTCTATATATACAGATGGAGACTGAAATAGTACAAAACGCCGTGTGCTCACCCCCGTCTCCGGATAAGACTGCTC
>JAJOOF010001045.1:0-31553 GCA_029582545.1 Solanum lignicaule | reverse complement strand
AGGACAAAAGTTGTTGACTATTGGACTTTTAATTGTAAAAGTAAAAAGTTGTTCTACTTTTTATAGTTTCTAAGTAACTAAAAGGACAAAAGTTACACCTACATAGAGGACAAAACTGTGTGTGAACGTTTTATATATCAAAAAAATGAATTAAAACTAAAATGTGGCAATGGGGATTCGATCCCGGGTTGGCTGGGAAAATTGAACCCCCTCAACCACTCGGCTAAGCTTCAGACTTGTGTTAGTGGGTTCAAAATTTAATATATACATATAAAATTTTAAAAATTGATTAAATATACATATATATACAGTGTTATTTTTCAACGAAGTGGGTTCATATGAACCCACTTGAACCACTGTAGGTCCGCCCCTGCCTGGAAGACCATAAAAGAGGATATTATTAATGTAGTTCAGAGTTTTTTCAAAACTGAGAAAATTTACAAACCTGTCAATTGCACACTAGTAACTCTTATCCCAAAAGTGCAAATCCTAAAAACTGTGAAGGAATACAGACCAATTGTCTGTTGTACTGTATTGTATAAAATCATTTCCAAAGTATTGGCAAAAAGACTACATGATGTTATTCAGAGTGTCATATGTGATAGTCAGACTGATTTTATTCCAGGGAGAAAGATATCTGATAATATTCTATTTGCTCATGAACTGGTGAAAGCTTACACTAGGAAAAATATATCTCCCAGAAGTATGTTGAAGATTGATCTCCAAAAAGCCTATGATTCAGTGGTATGGAACTATTTAGAGCAAGTGATGAAAGAGCTAGGTTTTTCTGATATAATTTTCCAGTGGGTAATGACTTGTGTGAAAACAGTGAGTTACTCTATAGTTGTGAATGGGCAACCTACTCAGACTTTTGCAGCAGCTAAAGGACTCAGGCAAGGAGATCCAATGTCTTCATTCCTCTTAGCTATAGTTATGGAATATCTTAGCAGATCACTCAAGGGGCTCAAGGATGTGAAAACTTTCAAATTCCATCCAAAATTCTCTAAAATGGACATTACTCACTTATGTTTTGCAGATGATCTACTAATATTCTCCAGAGGAGATCTGGAATCCATCAAGCAACTTGGTTATAAAATGGAAGAACTACCTTTCAAATACCTGGGATACCCCTGTCTACTAAGAAACTTTCAGTCATCCAATGGCACCCTCTTATTGAAAAAATCTTGGCCAGGATCAATTCATGGACAACTAGGAAGCTGTCCTATGCAGGCAGAACCGAAGTAGTACAAACTGTGTTGTTTGGAGTATAATCATATTGGGCACAACTATTCATTATCCCTGTAAAAATAATCAATCTGATTGAAGGTCTATGTAGAAGCTATTTATGGTCTGGTGTGGGACATGTCACTAAAAAGGCTTTAGTTGCTTGGGATAGAGTCTGTTGTCCTAAATCTGTTGGAGGTATGGGGTTGATTAATATGAAAGTATGGAACAAAGCTGTAGTTACCAAATTATGCTGGGACCTAGCTAATAAAGAGGATAAGTTATGGATCAGATGGATCCATACATACTATATAAAAGGTCAAAACCCATGGCCAGAAGCCAAGCAAGTCAACTGGATGGTAAGGAAAATCATGAGTGTCAAGGTTATAATTGAGCAGACTCAACATAGAAGGAGCAAGAAAGGAAGTATGATCAGGGAGATATATCTGCACTTGATTAGAGAGCAGCAAAGAAGTGAATGGAAGTGTCTAATGTTCAAGAATGCAACAACGTCAAAAGCCTATTTCACTATGTGGCTTATGCTGAACAAGAAACTGGCAACAATAGACAAAATAACCAAGTGGGGTGTGGAGGTAACCAAGACTTGTGTCTTATGCCAGAATGAAGAAGAGACTATAAAACATCTGATTGTTCAATGCCAAAATGCTAGATATTTATGGAAGAGATTGCTCACATGGACTCAACAACATAGTGTAACTCCAGCAAATTGGGATCAGTTTATACAATGGATCATACAACATGGAAAGGGGAAGGTTCGAGCAACCCAAATATTCAAGATTATTTATGCTGAATGAGTATATGGGGTGTGGATTGAGAGGAACAACAAAATCTTTGAGAAGAAGAGACAAATGGCGGAAAGTGTGGCCAAGGAGATAGCTTACGTGGCCATTGCTAGAGCTCCCCCTAGGATAAGAAATGTACTCACTGAGTTTAAATTCTAAGCAATAGGCTATAGTAGAGCTGTAGTAAGCAGAGAATATTATTAAGAACAAAGCATGTTGTGTTAGCTGCTTGATATGTAATGTTTGTTTCTGGTGATTGATAAATCAATTAGTTATCAAAAAAAAATCCTCAAAGTAAGGCAATCACAGAGAATAAACCACCTTTACAAAATAATAAAAGATCACCAACAAAGCTAATGTGGGTAATGTGTATTGAAAATTAAAAAAAATTAATTGATAAGTTTGAGGAAGCTTAAAGAACAATATATGTGTCTAGTGAATTTGTTAAATTAATTTAAAATGGTGATTAGAGTTCATGGATTTGTGTTTGCGAACTTGTAATTGAAAATTCAAGTCAAATAAAGAAGAATTTCAGTTATTTAGCATGAACTTGATGCTCAATCTGCATGCAAAAATGATGAGCATGATTGTTATTTTTTTTAATATAGAATTCACAGAAATGGCCTGTTTGATTTAATTAAGAGCAACTTTCACATATAGCAAACATAAAAATCATATTTGTATGTTATAGCTATAGTTTGCATAATTGAGCTCCATAACAAATTTTATGTTTGCTATGGAGCTTTTGATTTGTATAATTCGCTACATACATCCAATTTTATACAAACTATTCAGTTTTGTATAAATTTATTTATACATTGTATTTTGTATAATATGATCTGTACTTGTATAATTATAAGTGTATAGGATGAAAATATATGTATTTGTATTTGTATATACACTTTTCTCTCACTTTATACAAACACAAATACATTTTATACATTTGTATACCGAAAATGGCTAATTGTATACCGAATCAGATGACAAAAAATGGAATGTTTGCTGCTAATTACAAATAAAATAAACTATGACTATAACATTTAATTTGAATTAATAATTTGCTATTTCATACAATTTTCCCTTTAATTAATTTACTAATATTTGACTTGTTATGTGTCATTAGAAAATGACGTGAAGTTTCATGTGTAATCAGTTGTATTACATGCACATTAATTGGATGAGAAAAAAGTTTATCGACTTTAAATGCTTATTTGTCAAAATCATGAGTACAAAATACTAGTTAACAATGCAAGTCAAGTTTAATGATGAAAATTCTACTTGTCATATTTTATGACACTAATCTCTGGACATGTGCGTTGCACATGTGTTCTATGTGAATTTTTATAGATTCATTAGAACAATAAAAAATTTATGCAAATCGTGTGCAGTGAGTAATATTTTTTTAATGTGCGTCAAGAAACACCAAATGAGGGGCACATTGTAATGTTTAAAATCAATTCCGTTGAAGCTACCATCGGTAAATCAATTCCGTTTAAGCTATTATCAGTAATTTTTATACTTTGTTTAGTAGTTTACACGCTTTCAATAAAGTCACAAATGACTAATTTGAGACAAATATCAATACAGACTTACGATAATGATAAGAAAAATTCATAAAAATTAGATTGGTGAAGTCTAATAGAGAAAAAACACAGAAAATAGAAGAAAAGTACAACATACACATCATTCGTAAGACTTTATTCATATAGATTATAGATAGAAAATAAATATAGAATCAATAAGTTATCCATATTCGAAATTCGGAAGCTACAAGTTTAAAGATGAAAAACAAAAGGCACAGACCATGAGAGGGAAGTAATTGCACTGACAAATCCTATAGTTTGCAAATTATGTATAACGAAGTATGCATCATATTTTTCTCCAGAATAAGATAATACTTATTTCTGATAAAAGTAGAGACAAAATTTACCAGCGGTGCTTGACATCATATTAATTGCTTCACACACCATAACACACACACACACATATATATATATATATATAAATGGAACATGCTTTGCATATATATTTTCAGCTTTTATTATAAAATTTGTGTAACAAAATAATAAATCAAAAATGTATTTTAAAATCTATGTCACTTGAGAAAATATTTGTTGTTATGATATGGAGACACCATTTAAAATTTGTGAATTTAAAATTTGAACTTGTATTGAGTTTACTGTAATTCATTACTTTAGTTATTTATTTGCTTAATAGAAATAAACTCAAAAAAGCGGACAAGCACAATTACCATCTAGCAATAACTACGTGAAGAAAATAAATATCATATAGCCCGATAATGGTATATAGAACTATGCCGATTGAATTTCATGCTCTAGATTACTGTAAATGCATGTAAATACCTCTAACTCTAAATACTAAATTAACTAAGAGAATTGAAATTTAAAGACAAAAGTAATCTTAAAAATTCTCAATAACTAATCAAACAAGATGAATAAATATATTTCTCGACAAAACTTGCTAACAGAGTAAAATAGATGTACATTTATCAATTCAGCCTAAACGTTGTTGACACCCAATTTTGGCCTAATATTTTAAAATTCGTAACTTTTAAGTTTTATTTATTTAATAGTTTAAAATACATATTTTTATAATTTTGAATAAGTTTATCGATAACTATCCTTATTTGTCAAAATTTAGGAATTTTTTTTTATCAACTAATTTTAATTACATTATTTTTTGTCAAAACCAGTTGACTACATTCAGATATTTATTCATGTTGATTAAATCATTAGTTCTGATAAATTGCATTTTTTACATGTCGTTAGCTATGTTCATTATACTTTTTAATAATCATTTTATTTGTTAAATTTGTTAATATTAATTTTGATATTTTGCACAATCTAGAAATTCATTCGAATATGGATAAGATTTCATGCACATATATTTTTAAAGGATAATGATTTTGGCACACGATTTTAAAAGAATGGTACTGTACTATAGGTAATTTTTTTAATTTATATATAAACAATGGCTCATTCATCAAGTCAAGGGTGGTGGATAATATTTTTTTTAGATGGGGAGAAACAATTTCCATATAGAAAAAACCCTATTTTTTTCCTCTCCCATTTTCCTCCCTTAGCCGCCACAACCCAAAACCCATTCACTCTTTTTCTCCGGCAAAACCCAACCGGAGAACCAACACCATTGCTCCACCCACCAGAACTCCACCGGAGAAATCAGCCAAAACTTCACCTTCATTCTCCTCAAACCCACCGAAGAACCACTCAAAACCCCTCTCTTTTTCGACCTCTTTCACCACCAAACAAATGCCCAAGACCCTTACTATACTTTCTCCTCGCCACTGCCAGTGAACAACAACCCAAAAAACAACCGCCAAACCACCAACTGAAACCCCCAAATCCACTAGCAATCAACAGCCAACCAAAACCCCATAAACCCCAACCAAAAGCCACCACAAACCACCAGATTCCAACCTCCAAACCGACCCAAAACCACCAACAGTCAGCTCATGAATGCACCACCAGCTATTGTTTTCATTATCAATATTTGCATTGTCCATCACTGATTCGTTATCTTTTGAACTATTTTAGATATTGTTTGTTATCTTCCCTATTTGTGATGCTTTTAGTTAATATTAAGTGGATGTTAATTAAGATTGGCCAATGAAAAAGAATTTTCGTCGATTTTTGAGGCCTCCCTAATATTAAAAGACAGAAATTTAGTTTAAATTCATATATTTTGTTTGTTAAAATTGGCCGATAAAGAAATTATCGTCGATTTCCAAGACCTCTCATGTATAAGACAAATTTTTATTTTTAAGTTATTATTTGATTCATTTATATTTATTTATTACTAATACTTTTACTAAATGTCTTTACAGGTACCCCAAAGTCGCTTCTCATCAAGCAATTTGAATAAAGTTCGAATATTATATTCATTATTATGTATATTGTTGACGATAGACAAATATTATGTCATTTCTCATATTACTTGTTTACTTTATTACTTGTGTATATTGCATGTTTGTTATATTTGTATACTATTTTTACCTCCTCCTCAATTTGAAAAAATGAATTTAGTCGAGACCCACAGTTATGAATTTCGAAGGATGCCTAACACCTTTCCTTCGAAATAACTTGAACCCCTTACCTAGAATCTTGGTTTCATAGATTACTTAAATGGTTTCCTAGTTTTCCTAAAATTAGGTGGCGATTCCTTTAAAATTCATTTTTTCTTAAAATTTTTTTAAAATCGACTCAATTGTCTATTTTTCGAGTCACCATGGTGTCTCGCCCTATTTAAATAGAGTAGGGATGTAAACAGAAAGGCGACTCCGCTGGGGATGTAGATGTTCTAACCATTATGAGTTCATTTTTTCAAATTGAGGAGTTATTTTTTTATTGTGTTATTCATTATATCTTGTATATTTTGTTAATTATTTGTATATTATACTTGTTATTTATTCATTATTTGTTTAAACTGTATATAAACTGTCATTGCATTAATGACATCTTCCGACATGTATGTATAGTATATTAAAGAACGGTTTTGCGAAACCGCAGCTGAACTTTTTTATACTCAATCCTTTTTCGGAATGATCGACAATTTATTGGTTCGTCATGCGTCCAATGGTTGTCGTGAGTTCCAACTTAAGTTGTCTGCATGGATTTCCGGTCTTTCAAAAGTCACTCTTAGTCAACTTGCGTAGAGTGAAACCAAATCCCAGATTTAGCGCATTTAAACTAAGTTGACCAAACACCTAAGGCGTGCTGGGCCCATTAGAAGCCCACCCTGTGTCTATTTGGCCTACTGGTCAATAAAAGAAAATCATGCTTATGTGTTAAATTTGAAGGATGTATACGTCATTTGATAAAACATTATATCTTGGAGTTGAGAGTTTAAGAGTTTGTTCAAAGAATGATCAAATTACTATTGCATCTGAAGACGTTGGCATTTATAAATGACAAGAAATCAAACAAAAGACCGTCCATAGAGGCATAGCTTAGGATGGTACCCCTACGTGAGACTGATTATTTGTATCCCTTTTTTTCGATTATGTATCCCCATTCAGTTTTATTCATAAAGTTTGTATAAATTTGGGTTTTGAGACAATGTTGTCAAATGATGTAATACATCCTTCAGATCAATATGCTACCCTTGGCACAAAATGGTCACATATTTGTATAGGACGCGTAATAACTGTCTGTCTGTTATGTGATATAATTGAGTTTGTCATCAATCAAAGCAATGCTTATGTGTTTAATTAATTTTTCGTGTGATATTTTGCGTTATCCATTATGAACATAAACTAACAATTTTACCTTTTGAGTTTTTCCTCTTTTAATCGATATGTTGATTTATTTCAAAATTTGGAAGTCATTATTTATCCGAAGTTGCAAGGGACAAGAGGACTTGTGATATCTGAGTCTTTGTATTTCACAAAACATTAGTATCAAGTCAAAAAGATAAATCAGGAGAATCTTTGACTATAAGGTCCACTCATTTATTTTTTATTATTTTGCATGTTGGCCCTGCTTTCACACATTTCTCATATTTTTTCAGGAAAATCGTCCCCGACAATAGTCGGGGATGGTCATAACAATTTGTGGTTCTCGTAGATAATTGGGAGAAGACACACTACCAAGAGACATTCAAAAGAATATACGACAAGATGTAGTTACTATAAGAAAAATGAAAGACCACATTCAACAGACAGTACAAAGATCGACAATTAAGAGGATACAATGAATCGCTTCGAGTTTGTCAAAAATTTGAAATTATTTTATGCCATATCTGAACGAACTAAGCGTACCTGATTTTCATATCAATGAGATACGTAGGCAACCATTCTTGGGTTCGTCATTATTTTTCCAAAAGTAAAAAATAAGATTGTGCATATTTTCAAAAAACATATCTTAATGAACTACGCGAACCTGATTCTCATCTCGGTGAGACGCCTATTTTACTTCATTGGATTGTCCGTCCCAAAAATGTGACTTGTCTTTTATCCCTAGGCTTTGAATATCACAAGGAATATCATTTTCCTATTTCATCATGTTTAGATTGTACATTTTCTAATGATGATTTTGTCTCAGATTCTTTGCAGTATTCATCATCTACAATACTGGAACTACATTTGACCTGATTTCTGGGTCGACAGAATATGTAGGCGCCACAACGGCTCGGTCATATACTCAGTGTGATTTTCTTTTCTACTTGTAATAAAAACTACGACAAATTTTTTGAGAATATCTCAAAAATTCAAAATAAAAGTGCTATCTCTAGCAAGTCAATATTGGAGATCATTTTGAAATTTGCCAACAATATTAACTGGGACAGAATTTTTGAGGAAGACCTCAAAAATTCCAACGAGTACTGTCAGAGGCTTGATAGTCAACTTCAAATGATCCATCATCGCTTGAAGTTCAAAGTCAACTTGCAAATCTTTAGCATTTTCATGGCGAGCCAACAACTCCTCGTGCAAATCCCCAATAAGACATGAGTTACAATGAACACAAAGTGTTCAAGAGCAAATGATGATTGCTCACTTGTGTCAAGGTGATTAGGCACTTTGCACACATTCTCTTGTGAATCTTTCCTTAACGTTTCTTGATCATGTCACTAGTGAAAGCGATATTGTGTCTACTAACCGTTCCTTTCCTAGTACAGGGACAGATGAAAGCATCAAGCGGATGACACTTTCAAGGCATCGAGCAATCCACCTCGTTACAATAGACAATCATTGAGCCATCCACCTCGTTATAGTGGACAATCATCGAGTCATTCACGTCGTTACAGTGGACAATCATCAAGTCATCGACCTCGCTACAGTTGGGCAATCACTGAGCCATCCACCTCGTTACAGTGGAAAATCATTGGATCATCCATTGTTTGCATTTTTTATTGGTTTTTTCATTTGTCAAGAGGGTCATTGCATTTTTAATTTTCCAAGAGGACCATTGCATTTTCATTCGTCGAGAAGGTGATTGCATTTAAGTCACATCTATTCAGAATTGAAGAATGTGCACCATATCTATTTCACGTTCAAGTCGGAGGAAACTTGCGTCGAAAGATATTTGTATTTAAGTCGCATCTATTCGGACGTGAACGATGCGCACCTTATATTTTCAACGTTTCAAGTAGGTGGAAACTTGCATTGAGAGATATTTGCATTTAAGTCGCATTTATTCGGAGGTGAAGGATGTGCACCTATCTATTCAATGTTCAAGTCGGTGGAAATTTGCGTTGAGAGATATTTGCATTTAAGTCACATCAATTCGGAGGTGAAGGATGTGCACTATATCTATTCAACGTTCAAGTCGGAGGAGACTTGCATTGAAATAATTTTTATTCGTCCAACCGATGGACATAGATTCAAAATCCTACTGATGGATCATCTTTTTTCACTCGTCCTACCGATGGACATACATTCAGATCCTACTGATGGATCATTTTCATTCGTCCTACCGATGGACATAGATTCAAAATCCTACCGATTGATCATTTTTTTTCATTCGTCCAACCGATGGACATATATTCAGATCCTACTGATGGATCATCTTCATTCGTCCTACTGATGGACATAGATTCAAAATCTTACCGATGTATCATCTTTTTTCATTAGTCCTATTGATGGACATACATTCAGATCCTTTTAATGGATCATCTTCATTCGTCCAACCGATGGACATACATTCAGATCCTACTGATGGATCATCTTCATTCGTTGTACCGATGGACATACATTCAAATCTTATTGATGGATCATCTTTTTTCATTCGTTCTACCGATGGATATACATTCAAAATCCTACTGATAGATCATCTTTTTTCATTTGTCCTACCGATGGACATACATTCAAAATTCTACCGATAGATCATTATCTTCATTCGTCCTATTGATGGACATGCATTTTTATCCTACCAATGGATCATCTTCATTTGTCGTATCGTAAGAGATACTACCTTTTTTCCTGTAATTTTGTCTCTACTAATGAGTTTCATCTTTATTTTTTCGAGAACATCCAAGAGGATGCATTCTTAGTTAAGCCACATGTGTGGACTACTTCAACAAGGATAAAACACATTATGGAACCTTTTGAAGGCAAGTCCAGGATCGACTTCCACCACATTCCAACCACACTTTTATATAAAGATCATGTGTTCGGCCAAAATCGGGTTTGTCAATTTTAGTTGTCCACGATTTCTTTCATCAATCATATCCAACGAAAGGAACAACTGTTGACACTCAATTTTGGCCTAACATTTTCAAAATTCGTAACTTTTAAGTTTTATTTTTTTAATAGTTTAAAATACATTTTTTATAATTTTAAATAAATTTATCGATAACTATCCTTATTTGTCAAAATTTAGGAATTTTTTTTATCAGCTAATTGTAATTACATTATTTTTTGTCACAACCAGTTGACTACATTCAAATATTTATTCATGTTGATTAAATCATTAGTTCTGATAAATTACATTTTTTAAATGTCGTTAGCTACGTTCATTATACTTTTTAATATTCAATTTATTTGTTACATTTGTTAATATTAATTTTAATATTTTGTAAATTCTAGAAATTCATTCGAATATCGGTAAATTTCATGCACATATATTTTTAAGGCTAATGATTTTGGCACACGATTTTAAAAGAATGATATTGTACTATAGATAAATTTTTTTAATTTCTATATAAACAATGGCTCATTCATTAGGTCAAGGGTGATGGATAATATTTTTTTTAAATGGGGAGAAACAATTTCCATATAGAAAAAATCCTAATTTTTTCCTCTCCCATTTTCCTCCCTTAGCCGCCACAACCCAAAACCCATTCACTCTTCTTCTTCGGCAAAACCCAACCGGAGAAACAACACCATTGCTCCACCCACCAGAACTCCAACGGAGAAATCAACCAAAACTTCACCTTCATTCTCCTCAAACCCACCGGAGAACCACTCAAAATCTCTCTCTTTTCTGACTTTTTTCACCACTAAACAAATGCCCAAGCCCTTACTATACCTTCTTCTCGCCACTGCCAGCGAACAACAACCCAAAAAACAACCGCCAAACCACCACTTGAAACCCCCAAATCCAGCCAACCAAAACCCCATAAACCCCAATCAAAAGCCACCACAAACCACCAGGTTCCAACCTCCAAATCGACCCAAAACCACCAACAGTCAGCTCAATACACTACCAGACCCAACACCATGCCAACTTCGGCAATAACACAACTGAGAAACCACTCAAAGTCCAACTCCGACAGAGTTTGAAGCTCGATGAACCGGCGAACAACAAACAACAAATCACAACTAAATTCTGCCGGAAAATGCGTTCATCCGGTAACCCTTTCTCTTTTTTCTTTTATCGTTTGGTCTGTAAGTATTACCCTTTCCAGTATTATCATTTTATTTAGTCTTTTTTTTTTTTTGTGATATCAAATTACATGGATATTGTTATTTTTGATAGTAGCATAGATTGCCCTAACCTTTCTATTTTTATATTGTATTTAATATTTATTGTTATGATTGTTATATAGATTAGCTTTATTTTTGCTTTGATTAATGGTTACAGTGATTTGCACTTTATTTAAGTTAAGTTCTATCTGTGTGATGCTACTAGTTCCACTTTTAGATTAATTTTTATAATATTTTGATTATTTTATTGTTATTATTATATGTTTTTAGTTATTTTAATTATTCATATTTGCATAGTCCATCACTGATTCGTTATATTTTGAACTATTTTAGATATTATTTGTTATCTTTACTATTTGTGATGCTTTTAGTTAATATTAAGTGGACGTTAATTAAATTTGGCCAATGAAAAAATCTCTCCGTCGGTTTTTGAGGCCTCCCTTATATTTCAAGATAGAAATTTAGTTTAAATTCATATATTTTGTTTGTTAAAATTGGCCAATAAAGAAATTACCGTCGATTTCCAAGGCATCTCATATATAAGACAAATTTTTATTTTTAATTTATTATCTGATTCAATTATATTTATTCATATTTATTTATTACTAATACTTTTACTAAATGTCTTTACAGGTACCCCCTAAGTTTATTCTCATCGAGCCATTCGAATAAAGTTCGAATACTATATTCAACATTATGTATATTGTTGATGATAGGCAAATATTAGGTTGTTTCTCATATTACTTGTTTACTTATTTACTCGTGTATATTGCATGTTTGTTATATTTGTATACTAGTTTTTCCTCCTCCTCAATTTAAAAAAATGAATTCAGTCGAGACCCACAGTTGTGGATTTCGAAGGATGCTTAACATATTTCCTTCAAAATAACTTGAACCCCTTATCTAGAATCTTGGTTTCGTAAATCACTTAAATGATTTCCTAGTTTTCCTAAAATTAGGTGGCGACTCTTTTAAAATTGACTCAATTATTTATTTTTTGAATCACCGCGATGTTTCGCCCTATTTGATTAGAGTAGGGAAGTAAACAGAATGGCGACTCCGCTGGGGATGTAGAGGTTCTAACCATTATAAGTTCATTTTTTTCAAATTGAGGAGTTATTTTTTTATTGTGTTATTCATTATATCTTGTATATTTTGTTGATTATTTGTATATTATACTTGTTATTTATTCATTATTTGTTTAAATTGTATATAAACTGTCATTGCATTAATGACATTTTTCGACATGTATATATAGTATATTAAAGAACGGTTTTGCGAAATTGCAGCCAAACTTTTTTATACTAAACCCTTTTACAGAATAATCGGCAATTTATTGGTTCGTCATGCGTCCAATGGTTGTCGTGATTTCCAGACTAAGTTGTTTGTTTGGGTTCCCGGTCTTTCAAAAGCTATTCTTAGTCAACTAGCGTAGAGCGAAACCAAATCCCAGATTTAGCGCATTTAAACTAAGTTGACCCAACACCAAAGATATGTTGGGCCCATTAGAAGACCACCCTGTGTCTATTTGGCCCACTAATCAATAAAGAAAAATCATGCTTACGTGTTAAATTTGAAGGATGTATACATCATTTGATAAAACATTATCTCTTGGAATTGGGAGTTTAAGAGTTTGTTCGAATCAAAGAATGATCAAATTACTATTGCATCTGAAGACGTTGACATTTAGAGATGACAAGAAATCAAACAAAAGACCGACCATAGAGACATAGTTTATGCTGGTACCCCTTCGTGAGACTGATTATTTGTATCCCTTTTTTCCATTTATGTATCCCTATTCAGTTTTATTCATAAAGTTTATATAAATTTGGGTTTTGAAGCAATGTTTTCAAATGGCGTAATACATCTTTCAGATCGATAGGCCACCCTTGGCACAAAATGGTCACATATTTGTATAGGACGCGTAATAACTTTCTGTATGCTATGTGATATAATTGAGTTTGTCTTCAATCAAAGCAATGCTTATGTGTTTAATTAATTTTTCGTGTGATATTTTGCGTTATCCATTATGAACACGAATTAACAATTTTACCGTTTGAGTTTTTCCTCTTTTAATCGATATGTTGATTTATTTCAAAAGTTGAAAGTCATTATTCATCCGAAGTTGCAAGGGACAAGAGGACTTGTGAAATTTGAGTCTTTGTATTTCACAAAACATTAGTATCAAGTTAAAAAGATAAATCAGGGGAGTCTTTGACTATAAGGTCCACTCATTTTATTTTTTATTATTTTGCATGCTGGCCCTGATTTCACACATTTCTCATATTTTTTTAGAAAAATCATCCCCGACAATAGTCGGGGATGGTCATAACAATTTGTGATTCTCGTAAATAATTGGGAGAAGACACAATACCAAGAGACACTAAAAAAGAATATACGACAAGATGTGGTTACTATAAGAAAAATGAGACACCACATTTAACAGACAATACAAAGATCCACAGTTAAGAGGATAAATGAATCGCTTCGAGTTTGTCAGAATTTGGAAATTATTTTATGTCATATCTGAACGAACTACGCGTACCTGATTCTCATATCAATGAGATACGTAGGCAACCATTCTTGGGTTCGGTATTATTTTTCCAAACGTAAAAAAAAGATTGTGCATATTTTCAAAAAATACATATCTTAACGAACTACGCGAACCTGATTCTCATCTCGGTGAGATACGTAGGCAACCCTTCTTGGATTCGGTATCCATTTTTTTCAAATTTCAAAAATAAAAAGTAAAATAGTTTGTGCATATTTTCAAAGTCATGTTAGCATGAACTACGCGCACCTGATTCTTATCTCGATGAGATACGTAGGCAACCCTTCTTGGGTTCGATATTCATTCTTTAAAAAAAATATGTATATATCGTAAGAGTCATGTCTTCAACTCAGTTGGACCAATGCAGTTAGGAGCATGTAAATATATTTGGTATGATGGAAGGGACTGACGTTGTGGTAAACTATAGACTCTTTTGGTATATCTCATTTCTACTTTTGTGATGCTTGAAAATTCTCTTGCATGCATTCAAGATAAGAATAAAACCAACCTCATGCTTTCATGTGCATTGTGTGGTGAACTTTTAGTTCAAAATTCAATTGCATCGCACTGTTGATCTAAAACTTAGCTTGAATGTTTGTCGAGGCGAAATCCTGAGTTGTTTGGTTTGGGAAATGATTGTAGGCCTTCTTTGACCTGATTATGTCGTTCAAAGCCTGCCAAATGACATTAATCCCTTGTTTTCCCCACTTTGAGCCTGAAGCCTTTTCTTTGGACAACCACATCTTAGCCATTTCCCTTCTGAGTGCTTACATGCACTATTCCTCTCTTGGCCCAACCTTTTTTAGCGCGCCAAAAATGTGCAAATTACAAGAGAAAATCCAAGTTTGAAGTTGCAAAAGGCAAAGATATGAAGTCTCCCAAAGTCAAGGAAGCGAAAATAATTTCTGGAGAAAGAACAAAAAAGAAAGAAAACAGGTTAAAAGAAATAAAGAAACACAAAAATACCCATACAAGGTCAGTAAAAGAAGAGAAGGAAAATACTCCAACAAAGAGGAGAGAAATTCAAAAGAAATGAGTGAAATAAGGACTCAAAAAAAGTCGAAACAAAGGGGTGAAAAAAAAAAGAAAAAAAACTCCAATAAATGAGAATTCAAAAGAAGTCGGAAAAAGGGAGGACAACGAAGAGGATCAAACGTCAAAGGTGTATCAATTATCAAAAGCACAAATTCACTGTAATGCAGAAAAAGGAATTAAGTCACTTTTATCCCAAATATATATCCTACCCGTCCCTAAGCCTACATTACAATTCAATGACAAGCCCTACATGATCTTATTCCAAATGTCCTCACATTAATAGAGATTTACATAAGGGCCAAGTATATGGTATCACAGTTGCATGCATTAAACATTTTTGTGAGTGTGAGTGCACCTTGAAAAATGTCCTCAAATAATATGTTTCAAATATGTGTGAAATAAGACTTTTCTTATTGTGAGGCAAATGAGACATGAGGATGGTACAATCCAAAGCCTTTGTTTGAAGCAAGATGAACAAATCTTGTTGATACTTAAATATGTTTGAAGTACCACTTGAAGTTGTAGGAGTTACCTTGAAGTCAGTCTTAGTTAGAAAAATAAAGAAATTTACATGCGATCCTGACTTTTGGTATCAATTGTAGTAAAGACTTGACTTTTTCTTCACATTCTTTATTCTTAAAAAAGAAAAAAGAAAAAAAAGGGTGAGCAAGCACCCATTTTTTAATATTTTCCAAAGCAATTATTTTAAAGATTATTTCCATTAAGAAAAATTGCATTTTCTTTTTGGGTTGTTCGTTGTAAAATGTGACATTAGGCTAACCTCGTAAGTGTGAGACGCCTATTTTACTTCATTGAGTTATCCGTCCCAAAAATGTGACTTGTCTTTTATCTCTACTCATTGAATATCACAAGGAATATCATTTTCCTATTTCATCATGTTCAGATAGTACATTTTCTACTGATTATCTTGTCTCAGATTCTTTGTAGTATTCATCATCTTAGGGATTGGAACTAAATTTGACTTGATATCTGGCTCGACAGAATATGTAGGCGCTACGACGGCTCAGTCATATACCCAATGTGATTTTCTTTTCTCCTTGTAATACAAATTGGGATAAATTTTTTGAGAATATCTCAAAAATTCACAATAAAGGTGCTATCTCCAGCAAGTCAATATTGGAGATCATTTTGAGATTTGCCAAAAGTTCTAACTGGACAGAATTTTTGAGGTTTTCCTCAAAAATTCCAATGAGTACTGTCAGAAGCTTGATAGTCAACTTCAAATGATCCATCATCGCATGAAGTTCAAAGTCAACTTGCAAATCTTCAGCATTGTCATGGCGAGCCAACAACTACTCGTGCAACTTCAAATGATGATTACTCACATGTGTCAAGGTGATCAGGCACTTTGTACACATACTCTTGTGAATCTTTCCTTAAAGTTTCTTGATCATGTCGCTAGGGAAAGCGATATTGTGTCTACTTATCGTTCCTTTCCTAGTACAGGAACAGATGAAAGTATCAAGCGGATGACACTTTCAAAACATCGAATAATCCACCTCGTTACAGTGGACAATCATGGAGTCATCCACCTCGTTACAGTGGACAATCACCGAGCCATCCACCTCGTTACAGTGGACAATCATCGAGTCATTCACGTCGTTACAGTGGACAATCATTGAGTTATTCACCTCGCTACAGTTGGACAATCACCGAGCCATCCACCTCGTTACAATGGAAAATCATTGGATCATCCATCGTTTGCATTTTTTATTGCATTTTTCATTTGCCAAGAGGGCCATTGCATTTTTCATTTCCCAAGAGGACCATTGCATTTTCATTCGCCGAGAAGGTCATTGCATTTAAGTCACATTTATTCAGAAGTGAAGAATGTGCACTGTATCTATTCCACGTTCAAGTCGGAGGAAACTTGCGTCGAAAGATATTTCCTTTTAAGTCGCATCTATTCGGAGGTGAATGATGCGCACTTTATATTTTCAACGTTTCAAGTAGGTGGAAACTTGCATTGAGAGATATTTGCATTTAAGTCGCATCTATTCGGAGGTGAAGGATGTGCACCTATCTATTCAATGTTCAAGTCGGTGGAAACTTGCGTTGAGAGATATTTGCATTTAAGTCACATCTATTCGGAGGTGAAGGATGTGCACAATATCTATTCAACGTTCAAGTCGAAGGAGACTTGCATTGAAAGAATTTTTATTCGTCCTACCAATGGACATAGATTCAAAATCCTACCGATGGATCATCTTTTTTCATTAGTCCTACCGATGGACATACATTCAGATCCTACTGATGGATCATTTTCATTCGTCCTACCAATGGACATAGATTCAAAATCCTACCGATGGATCATCTTTTTTCATTCGTCCTATTGATGGAAATACATTCAGATCCTACTGATGGATCATCTTTATTCCTCCTACCGATGGACATAGATTCAAAATCTTACCGTTGGATCTTCTTTTTTCATTCGTCCTACCGATAGACATACATTCAAATCCTACTATTCATCCTACCGATGGACATACATTCAGATCCTACTGATGGATCATTTTCATTCGTTCTACCGATGGACATATATTGAAATCCTATCGATGGATCATCTTTTTTTATTCGTCCTACCGATGGATATACATTTAAAATCCTACTGATAGATCATCTTTTTTCATTCGTCATACCGATAGACATACATTCAAAATTCTACCGATGGATCATTATCTTCATACGTCCTACCGATGGACATGCATTTTTATCCTATCAATGGATCATCTTCATTTGTCGTATCGTAAGAGATGCTACCTTTTTTTCTGTAATTTTGTCTCTACTAATGAGTTTAATCTTTATTTTTTCAAGAACATCCAAGAGGATGCATTCTCAGTTGAGCCACAGGTGCGGACTACTTCAACAAGGACGTAACACAATGTGGAACCTTTTGGAGGCAAGTCCAGGATCGACTTCCACCACAATCCAACCACACTTTTATATAAAGGTCATGTGTTCGGCCAAAATTGGGTTTGTCAATTTTTCTTGTCCACGATTTCTTTCATCAATCATATCCAACGAAAGGAACAACTGTTGACACACAATTTTGGCCTAACATTTTTAAAATTCGTAACTTTTAAGTTTTATTTATTTAATAGTTTAAAATATATTTTTTTATAATTTTGAATAAGTTTATCGATAACTATCCTTATTTGTCAACAATTAGGAATTTTTTTTATCAGCTAATTTTAATCACATTATTTTTTGTCACAACCACTTGACTACATTCAAATATTTATTCATGTCTATTAAATCATTAGTTCTGATAAATTGCATTTTTTAAATGTCGTTAGCTACGTTCATTATACTTTTTAATAATCATTATATTTGTTACATTTGTTAATATTAATTTTGATATTTTGCACAGCCTAGAAATTTATTCGAATATGAATAAAATTTCATACACAGATATTTTAAAGGCTAATGATTTTGGCACACAATTTTAAAAGGATGGTACTATACTATAGGTAATTTTTTTATTTTCTATATAAACAATGGCTCATTCATTAGGTCAAGGGTGGTGGATAATATATTTTTTACATGGGGAGAAACAATTTCCATATAGAAAAAATCCTAATTTTTTCCTCTCCCATTTTCCTCCCTTAGCCGCCACAACCCAAAACCCATTCACTCTTTTTCTCCGGCAAAACCCAACCGGAGAACCAACACCATTGCTCCATGTTGCTCCCAATTGCACACGCAAGTGTATGTGGTCGCGCAAGTAATATAGTGGCTCTTAAAAGAACTAGATTATCGAACCCAAATGACTTGTCAATTAACTATTTTTACTAAATTATATTTGTCTAATTATTTATTTAAGAGTGTCAAAAGAAAAGAATGCAAGAACAAATTAATAAAATTACTTACAATAGTTGGAAAATTCCAGGGCTGCAGCATGTAATGAATCTCATGTATCATATACATGGCTTAGAACTAATTTTAGTTGTCAAGTTACTGGTTTACAGGGTTAATTGTATGAGTCGGGCTACACACCTCTAGTCGCCTACTCCAATTAGCTATCTAATTACATCGTTGAGCGAGGATAAATAGACTAATTGACGAGCATTTATATTTCATCATGTTTCGTAACCAAGCAAGTTGTTCGTTCGGGCATCACTCCTAAACACAAATCACCTCAATCAAATGGGTCGATCGAGCTCTCTATATTCTCTGGTCTATCTAACCTCTCCTCTCTCGATTTTAAGATTAGATAATATATTTATCTCTAGATGGCCAGTCAAGAAATACTAAAACAAGAATATAAAAGTAACTTAAAATGACAATCAAGAATTAATTCATAAACCTCAAATAATCAACATTTAATTCGTGGCAACAGCCCCAGAACAAGGGCGTTTAGCCACTAATCTCTAAGAAAATAACAAGAAGAAAAGAACTCTAAAAAATATTGACGACTTTTGCTTGATTCCCTCTGATTGATCTCCTCTAATTTTTCTCCCCAATAATGATTTCTATGGACTATTTATAGATGTAGTAAACCCTACATAAAATAACTGAGTTCAAAATAAATTGGGAAACCAAAACCCAAACGGAATTGAATTCTGCGTGAACAATGACTGTCTCCCAGCCGCCTCACTTTAATTTCCTGTGGCTTTCCTTGAGTGCCACGTGGCGGCAGTTACACGTTGCAAAATTTTACAATTTCACTTTTCCCTTTTATTCCTTGTATATTATTATATTCAATTTAATTCATTAAGTTGTCTGCTTGATTTCTTTCTTTAACCTTCCATCTTTAATTCGTTTTAGCTCCAAACTTCTTTAACTTTACACCAATTTACTCCTACAAATAAAATACACTATTTAGCACAATCCATAGAATACATGCTCAAAAAGGACCGATATAAATAATAAAGAGCAACTTTCACATATAGCAAACACAAAATTCATATTTGTATGCTATAGCAAAGTTTGCATAATTGCGCTCCATATCAAACATAAATATGTATATTTCGCTATACATATACTAAAGAAAACATTTGTATAATCTGCTTTGGTATACATACACAAAAAGATCAATTGTATAAAGTGAGAGATGCGAGTGAGCGAGCGAGATCTGGGAGAATGGCGAGCGAGATCTGAGAGAGGGGAGACAGGGGAACGAAAATATATGTATATATACAATTTTCACGCATTTTATACATTTGAATTTTTGTATAAAGTGAGAGAGGCGAGTGAGAGAGCGAGATCTGGGAGAGGGGAATGAAAATATATGTATATATATAATTTTCTCTCGCTTTATACAACCACAAACGCATTTTATACAATTTGCGTTTTTTTGTATAAAGTGAGAGAGGCAAGTGAGAGAGCGAGATTTGGGAGAGTGGCGAGCGAGATCTGGGACAGGGGAGAGAAGGGAACGAAAATATATGTATATATACAATTTTCTCTCGCTTTATACAAACACAAACGCACTTTATACACTTGCGTTTGTATAAAAAATGAGAGAGGCAATGGAGAGAACGAGAGTGGCGAGCAAGATTCACCAGGAGAGAGGTGAAATTGCAACAGTTTGCTATTAGGTACAATTAAATCAAACTATATTTATAGCATTTAATTTGAATTAATAGTTTGTTATTATATACAATTTTCCCAATAATAAATGTGAGGCAAATAATGATTAAAAATATATATTTTTGACCTCACATCAACACCCCACACTTAAACTTTTGCTCGTCCTCGAGCACACATTAAAGCTCATCTCAAATACATCATACTAGGAATGTCATCACTTTGGTGAATACAAACAATTAGACCATATACCAATTCCAAAGCATCAAGTACATTTCTCAATCATTATGCAAGACATCCAAATAAACAACAAACCTCTAACCTCCTACCTCAAGGAAAGACTTTGAACTCATCAAATTTAAGCTTGCTCCCCTATTCTCATCAAAGAAAGTTAATAAAATCACTTATCCATCATGAAACAAGTGCCCTCACAAGAAGAAATAGTCCACACACTCAATTCAAAAGATTGAATATAAATTAAGGACTTCATATCAAGAACAACTCTCACACTCAGAAAGAAAATTCACATGTATGCACAAAGAACCATATGCTTGCCCATTATGTACATCTCCACTAATTAAGCATGCTTGAATAGAATCAAATAGGACTTAAACGGGTCGTAATGTAGTCTAGGGGACGGGTAGAAAAATTATATAATAGTGACTTACACTTCCTTAAGCACTTTGCACTTTAAGGCTTCATCACCCATTATTTTCTTCTTTATTTTCAGCCCTCTATTCACCAATTATTTCACAAGTAATTCTCATCATCTCAAGAATGTTTCAATAGCCACTCTCAACTTACGTATTTTACATGCATTAAGGTGCACGATGTCCTTGGAAGGACCAGGGCCATCATGAAGGTAACTTCTATTGTTCATCTTTTTTTTTTTTACATCACATTCTTTCAAAGAGGGCTTTTTAAGCACTTTGTAGCTATCATTGATTACATTTTCACTCAACCATTCCTTTTTCTCAAAATTGATAATTAGAATAAGTTTATGCCACAGTGCTCAAGGAAGCAGGGTGCAAAAACTGGGAATTCAACAAAAAAGTCAAAGCAAAAATATGACTACCAATAAAAATTCTACAGGCTCAATGGGGCTACTAGTGATATATATATATATATGAAAAAGCTAAAATTTATAAGACAAATCAAAGAAAGCCTATTATCATCTCCTAAACAAAGCAACACTTTTTATTTCGCTTCAATAACATGCGGGGCAAATTCTAGACTATGATGCAAAACATGGAATAACACATTCTCACCACACATGGAACAAGTATCAATCAAAATGGATCAATTCCACTTATAAGAGAGACGGGATCATAAGAAACTACAAAATAAAATAAGTTATATACAAAGTCACAACCATGAGCTTAGGTGTCAAAGAGTCTGCATTTTTTATTTATTTATCAAGCATTCATAAGAAAGTACTACTCAAAAAAATTAGGCCTAAATAGCAAGTGTCACACCACTCAAAAGGGTCTTTTCTTTTCTCTCAAAAAAATAAAAAATAAAAAATTATTCCTAAAAAAATAAAAGACACTCGGTTCAAAGGGACTATCCTTAGGAAAAGAATCGAAAACAAAAGCCAAGGAACTCGTCCTAAAAAAGAAAAGACTCAATAAAACAGTAAAAACTAGGAATTTATTCCTCCACCCCACACTTAAAAATATGTTATGTCCCCAAAGCATCAAATAAAATTTAAAACAAGGGTTAGAAAAACTCCCTGAGGCCTTTAGGCCTAGCTAGTAGCATGTTCTCTCAATTTTCACCAAGGGTCGTCACCCCACACTTAAGCTCAAACGTACTCCTTAACTCCAAATTTTGAATACTCATAATTCTCGAAAAACCTGTAAAAACAACACAAAAAAATGACACAAAAAAAGCAATTACACTATAAATTGGGTTGCCTCCCAATAAGCACCTAATTTAACGTCGCGGCACGACACAAATAAATTCACCACTTTTCTTTCCACTTTGAACTTATGAATTTTACCCATAACTTTGCATCAATTTTTTTTGCTCCTCTCGGGGTGGTGGTATAAAGATAAAGGAACCAAGTAATATATGTAACATCTTGCACTTCTTGGCCCTTAAGTGAGGAATATCGTTTTGTCTACGTGGACTAAAAAACTTTAGAATGTAGGGGCCTTGTTCTTCATCAATACACTCATTCATTAGTTCAAATTTTATAGAAAAGTGTTTTGAATGAGATTCAAGTTGCCTCAACTCCAAAGCAACATTTTTTACAACATTCTCACTTTTGTACTCTTTCTCAACATCGATATTAAGGAATAAGGTATAGTTGAATGGTTGGAATTCCTCTTTTTGCTCCACTAGTTGGTCATCATCCACAACAATTAATAATTGGGCATCAGACGCCTCAATCTTTTTGTTCAAGTGAGCCTCTAAGTCATGAATATCTGAGCCAAATTGATCTATGTCTTGTGTGAGCTCAACTCTTCCTTCAATCAGTTGGCTTGTCATGTATGTCAGACCATCACGGATAGACTCATGAAACTTTAGAAGTTGAGTTTGTTCTTGTAGCCAAGATTGACTCACTATCTCTGCTTCTTCATAACTTTCTCTTTGTTGGGCTGCAATCTCTAGGTCAGTAATTTCTAATTGAATAGAGTCAAGCGCATCTTGCCATTTCGTGATTAATTTTCGCTCTTCCACACATTCAAACATTTGTTCAGCGATTTTTGAATTAACTTTGTCCAGCATGTCCATACATTCCATAAGTGAATTCACATTGCGCGTCTCTTGTTTTGCATTCTCCACTTCATCACCCCTACCAACATCACAAATAACAGAAGAATCATAATAGGGGTTCCGGGGAAGGGAATAAGATTTAGGACAACCATTCCAATGAATATATTGACGACCACATATATCACATAAAGGACATTCATCAACCAACCACAATTTATCCCAATCATCCATATCAATAAGAGTGTCAAATTATTCAAAAAAATATATATTTGTTAAGAAAAAAAAAACTTATAAAAGAAAATCTTATATAAATAAAAAGAAAAAATATAATTTAAACAAATAGTTAATTTCTAAGTCCCCGGCAGTGGCGCCAAAAACTTGTTGCTCCCAATTGCACACGCAAGTCTACGTGGTCGCGCAAGTAATATAGTGGCTCTTAAAAGAACTAGATTATCGAACCCAAATGACTTGTCAATTAACTATTTTTCCTAAATTATTTTGTCTAATTATTTATTTAAGAGTGTCAAAAGAAAAGAATGCAAGAACAAAATAATAAAATTACTTACAATAGTTGGAAAATCTCAGGGCTGCAACATGTAATGAATCTCATGTATCATATTCTTGGCTTAGAACTAATTTTAGTTGTCAAGTTACTGGTTTACAGGGTTAATTGTATGAGTCGGGCTACACACCTCTAGTCTCCTACTCCAATTAGCTATCTAATTACATCGTTGAGCGGGAATAAATAAACTAATTGACGAGCATTTATATTTCATCATGTTTCGTAACCAAGTAAGTTGTTTGTCCGAGCGTCACTCCTAAACACAAATCACCTCAATCAAATGGGTCGATCGAGCTCTCTATATTCTCTGGTCTATCTAACCTCTCCTCTCTCGATTTTAAGATTAGACAATATATTTATCTCTAGATGGCCAGTCAAGAAATACTAAAACAAAAGTATAAAAGTAACTTATAATGACAACAAATAATTAATTCATAAACCTCAAATAATCAACATTTAATTCATGGCTACAGCCCCAGAACAAGGGCGTTTAGCCACTAATCTCTAAGAAAATAACAAGAAAAGAACCCTAAAAAGTATTGACGACTTTTTACTTGATGTCCTCTGATTGATCTCCTCTAATTTTTCTTCCCAATAATTATTTCTATGAACTATTTATAGATGTAGTAAACCCTAAATAAAATAACAGAATCCAAAATAAATTGGGAAACCAAAACCCAAACGGAATTGAATTCCGCTTGAACAATGGCTGTCGCCCAGCCGCCTCACTTTAATTTCCTGTGGCTTTCCTTGAGTGCCACGTGGCGGCAGTTACACGTTGCAAATTTGCAATGTCACTTGCCCCTTTTATTCCTTGTAAATTATTATATTCAATTTAATTCATTAAGTTGTCTGTTTGATTTCTTTCTTCAACCTTCCATCTTTAATTCGTTTTAGCTTCAAACTTCTTTAACTTTACACCAATTTACTCCTACAAATAAAATATATTATTTAGCACAATCCATAGAATACATGCTCAAAAAGGACAGATATAAATAATAAATGTGAGGTAAATAATGATTAAAAATATGTATTTTTGACCTCACATCACTCCACCCACCAAAACTTCATCGGAGAAATCACCCAAAACTTCACCTTCATTCTCCTCAAACCCACCGGAGAACCTGTCAACACCCCTCTCTTTTCCGACCTCTTTCACCACCAAACAAACGCCCAAGACCCTTAATATACCTTGTCCTCGTCACTGCCAGCGAACTACAACCCAAAAAACAACCGCCAAACCACCACCTGAAACACCCAAATCCACCAGCAAACAACAGCCAACCAAAAGCCACCACAAACCACCAGATTCCAACCTCCAAACCGACCCAAAACCACCAACAGTCAGCTCAATGCACTACCAGACCCAACACCATGCCAGCTTCGACAACAATACAACGGGGAAACCATCCAAAGTCCAACTCCGGCAGAGTTCGAAGCTCGATGAACCGGCGAACAACAAACAACAAATCACAACTAAATTCGGCCGGAAAATGCTTTCATCCGGTAACCCTTTCTCTTTTTTCTTTTATCGTTTGGTCTGTAAGTATTACCCTTTCCAATATTGTCATTTAATTTAGTCTTTTTTTTTTTGTGATATCAAATTAGATGGATATTTTTCTTTTTGACAATAGCATAGATTGCCCCAACCTTTCTATTTTTATATTGTATTTAATATTTATTGTTATGATTGTTATATAGATTAGCTTTATTTTTTCTTTGGTTAATAGTTACAGTGGTTTGCACTTTGTTTAAGTTAAGTTCTATTTGTGTGATGCTGCTACTTCCACTCTTAGACTAATTTTTATAATATTTTGATTATTTTATTGTTATTATTATATGTTTTTAGTTATTTTCATTATTCATATTTGCATTGTCCATCACTGATTCGTTATCTTTTGAACTATTTTAGATATTATTTGTTATCTTCACTATTTGTGATGCTTTTAGTTAATATTAAGTGGATGTTAATTAAAATTGGCCAATGAAAAATTCTCTCCGCCGGTTTTTGAGGCCTCCCTAATATTAAAAGACGAAAATTTAGTTTAAATTCATATATTTTGTTTGTTAAAATTGGCCGATGAAGAAATTACCGTCGATTTCCAAGGCCTCTCATGTATAAGACGGATTTTTATTTTTAAGTTATTATTTGATTCATTTATATTTATTCATATTTATTTATTACTAATACTTTTACTAAGTGTCTTTACAGGTACCCCCAAGTCTCTTCTCATCGAGCCATTCAATAAAGTTCGAATACTATATTCATTATTATGTATATTGTTAACGATAGGCAAATATTAGGTCGTTTCTCATATTACTTGTTTACTTTATTACTTGTGTATATTGCATGTTTGTTATATTTGTATACTATTTTTACCTCCTCCTCAATTTGAAAAAATGAATTCAGTCAAGACCCACATTTATGGATTTCGAAGGATGCCTAACACCTTTCCTTCGAAATAACTTGAACCCCTTACCTAGAATCTTGGTTTCATAGATCACTTAAATGGTTTCCTAGTTTTCCTAAAATTAGATGGCGACTCCTTTAAAATTCATTTTTTCTTAAAATTCTTTTAAAATCGACTCAATTGTTTATTTTTCGAATCACCGCGATGTTTCGCCCTATTTGAATAGAGTAGGGATGTAAACAAACGTTACATTTATCAATTCAGTCAAAACGTTTAAATTTGTTGTCTGATTTTATAGCTATTTCTTTTATAATAATAACATATCTCGTGAAATCCATCAAGGGAATGTAGGGTGTGCACAGACCTTACCTCAATTCAGAAGACCCTCAACTTGAGTCGAGTATAGCAAATCAGAGTAGATATGAAAAAGAAAAAGGACAGTGAAGAAAATATAATATAATATAATATAACAACTATTACGAAAACAGTATCAATGATTAAAAAAAGTGAAATAACCGAAACATCATAAAAACAATTGGTGGTAGAAAACAAAAGCAAGACAGTACAAGAATAAAAGTACTTCTACGACAGACACCACTAAGCCTAAATCCTTCGGAAAGCAAGAGAACACTCCACTACAACTTTCTACCTTAATCGGCGATCTCCATGCTTAAGCATTTTCTGTAATTGATGAAATCGGATTCTTTTTGCCTATGAGCTTTGAAAGGCGAATTAGCTTATGTATTTGCCAATAATAATTTTATCTCATGCACATGATATTTATAAGCCAAAAGTTTGCCTAGAATTCTGTAGGAAGCTCAAAAATTATGTTGGAGAATGGAGAGACATAAAGTTTGCCTAGAATTCTGTAGAAAGCTCAAAAGTTGTGTTGGAGAATGGAGAGACATTCTTAAAATGCCTTTTAAAACACATTTTCATTTTTAGTATTTAATATAATATAACATGATGTAATTATTATTTAATATTTAATTGCTTAGATATTTTATAACATTTTGAATTAAGATAGGGGCAAAATAGTATTTCAACTTTTACTTTTGTGGCTTCCCACTTTTAGTATAATACTAGTTATGGATACGTGTGTTGCACGTGTAATCCATACTAATCCTTCTCAAAAACAATTAAATTACAAGTCAGTTTTTTGACAACCTTATTATCCATAAATTGCGAAGACTTGATTATTATGTAGTTGGAATAAAACAAAATAATGTCATATCACTAAATTATTGAACAATTATAAAGGAGATGATAGTTGTCGCATGCCTTTGATCTTGGATTGGATAGAAGTCGAGGTTAAAATTTGTGAAGATAGAATGTTCTTAGTCTAATAGGACTTATAATTATGTATTAGAGATCCAAAATCAATAGGTGATTCTTCTCATTCCTTTATGACTTATTTGCATATCGTAAATTAAATATTATTGAATTAATCCCCCTTTTAAAGGTATCCAACGTAGAGAAGTCAAAAGGCAAATGATAGAGGAAAGATTCATTATCAACAAATTAGAGATATTATCAAAGAAAACAAAGTCATAAAGCTTCGACATTCATGATCATTTTGAAATATGTACATAGTGATATCTGCAAGATTCCTACACAATTGTACTTTAAAATGTAACGATTAGTAGAAAAAAAATCAAGAGAAGTTATATATAACACAAATACAATTTAAGAAATTAATTGAACCAACTTTTCTATGGTTACCTCCTAGAGATAGCTAAATAAGAAGACGATAAATATTGTTACACTATTGAGTATTACTGAGATACCAAAAGCTTGAGAAACTATATGTGACGACAATATCATTAAGTGTATTTAAAGTCATTAAACACCAAGGGTAATCAACAACCATTAAACACCATCAATAGCCACTAATAACCATTGAACATTACTATTTGCTTCTTTCATCTTCTAAGGAAACAATGAATTGCAGTATTTTCTTCTTTCTTCTTTTAAGGAAATAAAAGGTTTTTTTCTTTTTTAAACTAATAAAAGTCAAAACCAATTTATTCCTAAACTGAAAAAAAATACTAACAGTCCTTTTCTTTTTCAAACTCGATCAATTAATCAGGCATAGTAGGGACCGTAAATTTATTAGCAAAGGCTTCCAATTATATTATTTAATTCTTAAAAAGCATGAATTAACCATATCATAATAAATCACAGATTGTACCACTAAAAATATGTAACTGCACTCCTCTATTTAATTTCAATTTTTTTCCGTTACAACTTATTTAACTCCCCATGTTAGAATTACCGACACCAATCAATTAAATCAAACTTCTGAAAAATTTAATTCATTGATTAATTTAATCCTTTATCTTTATGCTTAAATTAATTCACGTGACGGATATACATATATAATCCACCTGCAGGTTTTCATGTGACTACATATAAGCAACCATAAAGGGGTGCCTTCTTTCTCATATCCGAGATATGGTGCTATCAACTAATTATTATTTCACGAATGTAATTTGTTATTATCCAATCCATTAGGAATATTTTGACTCATCATAGAGTCTCACCTTTTAATAGATTAAAATAATAAATCAAACTACACAGATCATAATAACTACATCAAGATTAAGAGTATAAGCTCATGTAATGGACTAGAGATATTATTCATTGAAATTCAGAACCTAAATACATATCTCAATTTGGTCCGTTCAATACATGCAAAATGTACTAACAGAAGAAGTTGGAATTTTACCATTCTCATAATTAAGATTGAATTATATTTAATCTTGTGCTACAATCATCAAGATGTTTGTCCAACTTCATCTTTGATTGTGAACATTTAATTTATAACTTATAAGAACCGACAATTTTAATCTTCCGCGTATGAGTTAAACAACTCCATACCCAAAAATCGTCTACTATATAAGTAATGGACACACATATAAACACAATGATCTATTCAAACAAAAACCTTATTGTAATAATTAACATAAAACTTAAAGTCTTTATAAAGGATTAAAATCAATACTATAACTCAACCATATGGTTAATAGTATATCCCAACAAGATATCCGCACCTCAGCCGGAATATATTTCTTTTTCATTCTTGTTATTTTATTTTCAATTGTAATTTATTGTATTTGCAGTATATTACACCAACATAATAGATCTATATAAATATTCACATGAAACAAACGTATAATCGCACGTTTCGATAAACTAGTATTAATAAATCTGGTTGTGATCCCATTTTACAACACTGCCTCAGTTGTATTTCCAACCACATCAATGCAACATATCTAACAGGAACTGAGTGGCAATGGGCAAGTAAAAAGAAAACTTGGAGACAAAATTAGGGCTTATCTGCTTGGTGGAAGAAACCAAATTCCAAATTTGGTATGATGGATAAGAGAAGATTATGTCTTGGCTTCTATATGGAGTGATCAGAGGCGAAATCAGTATTAGGAGTTTGGGAATTCAAAATTTTCTTTTCATTTCTTATCATTGAGCTTTCAATCAGTAGTTTTAGGGGTTTACAAATTATTACATAATTTTCTAGTACAAACATAGAGTCTACGGAAAAGCTATTGGGTTCGTCCAAACCACGAACCCTCACCTAGCTCCGCCCTTGACATGGACATTAACTTTTGCTCTAAAAGTTCATGCCCCACTTCTTGTCCTACACACTTTGATTCCAAGATGCCGTCAATGTTACAGTAAATGAAGAAACAAGTGGTTCCACTTTGTTCTGTCCTGACCGCCTCAAGGCGGCCGCAGAATAGAGGAAAGAAATCTTAAATTCAGGTAAATTATTAAATTAATAAGAAATGTATCGTCTAACTACATTAAAAAATGAAACATGTCTTTTTATAGAATTAAAATAGAAATTAAATGATTTTCTAATTTGATCATTTCTTAGAGTTAGTGCAACTCTAAGATGATGAATCAAGGAACTAGTGTTGGTTGCTTTTGTTATATCTCTTACTTGTTGAAATGTAGGCATGCGCGATATAGTACTCCACCTTTGACCATGTATAAATTGAATAATTATAATATATTTAGTGTAGTCTTACAAATAAGGTCTCGAGAGATAGAATATACGTTGACATTATAAAGTAAGAATGCAAATCATGTAAATTTTCAATGAAAAGTATATAATATAAAGTCAGGATGATAAAATTTGACTCAACATTTTGAAAAATTTAGATAAAGATATTGAAACAATGTTGCGGTGAATTTGATAAATTGATATAATGATATTAAAGTAGTACGTGTTGGTTAGTTTTAGTGTTTGAATATTTTAGTAGCTTTAAAAAAAATCATCTTAATAAATAATAATTTATCATTCTTATAGCACGTAAAAAGTTAAAATTAAGTTTGAACTCGCATAAAATCATATATACCGTATAGCCTTAAACCTACCTCACCCCGCCCATTGCCATTCCTACTATATATATATATATATATTAATGCATTCTATCAAAGATATCTTACGGTTTTCGACGCTAGATTAAAACAAATGAATGAATAAATAAATAAACCTTCTTTTATTGTCTTAAATAAAAACGCCTCTTTCAAATTAAAAAGAAAAAGAAGTTTAAGTGATGAGGCCCGCAAAGAAGAAAGGAAAGAATAGAGACGGGTGGTTAGCTGCAAATCAAGAAATTTAAGGGGTAGGTGAAATGTCAATCTAACAAAGAATTGCAGTAATATTGCCCTGTTCTCTTTTTAAGATCCAACATCTATATATAATATAAAGCTGGATGTGAAAACGGTGATGTGGCACCTCTTAGAAGCCAGGATTCCTATTTATCTATTTTCCCAATTTTTTAAATATTTTTCCTCACACTAAATACAATACTTTAAGAAGAACTGAAAGTATTAACCATATACATTAAGATCTATATGCATTCAATTACTAAATGGAAGATAAAAGGCTAAAAAATTGAAAGTATTCATAAAATATACGTTAAGATCTATACGCATTCAATTACTAAATGGAAGATGAAAAGGGAAAACTGTTTATTTTAGCATATAAAATAGAAGGGTAAGGGAATATGCAACCAAGTGCTCCTTTGATTTGCTTCTCTTCCTTCTGAGATGTGCATATTTCTTTAAGAAGAGAAAGATATACAATCTCAAAGTCCTTCCGAAATGACTTGTTTCATGGGCTTAATTATCAGTGCCTATAACTACTTGAATGAGCTTTTCCTCATTTCTTGGTATGATTTCAATTAGTAGTTTCTCCAATAAGGAGATAAATACTACGATTTTTTTTTCATTTTGTTAGAGAAATTTATATGAAAAGTAATGAAAG
>JAJOOF010001044.1:0-29871 GCA_029582545.1 Solanum lignicaule | reverse complement strand
ATTGTAAATATGGTCCCAAAAAGTATACTTATAGGGATGATAATTTTACTTCGTCCCGAATTCATAGTTTTATATTTTAATACCCGAATGGGTATATGAAAAAGAAAAACATCCCGTCTCTAAAAGATAAAATGCAGTATATACTAAGAAGGCTCTCAAATAAATTCTTTCTCAAATCCCTAAACCCCGCCACTCTCTCCTCTCTAAAAAAAAAGTGGAAGAAAATCCTTCTTGTCTAGCACTGCTATTCTACATCATTCATGAGTAAGTTTTTCTTTCTCTTACATCTGATTTGTCTATGTCTTCTTGTTTTCCAATTAAAATCGGACTTATTTTCCTTCCGTCCTTTCTATTTTTTTGATCGAGTGTTTTTAGATTGGGGTTGTTTAGGATACTAATTGTTGTTATATGAGGGATACACGTTATAGTGTTTGGTTTAAAGCTAGATCTTGGAGGTTTAGGAAGAATGTTTTAGAGTGTATTTTAGGAATTTGTTTATTAGGGTTGTGATAAGCATGTCTTTTGGGGACTTTCTTGAAAGGACGATGGTGTTTTTTAGTGTTGTCATTATGGTATTTCTTATGAGATGATGAGTTGGTACAAAAATTAAAGAGCCTCTTATTCAGTTTCTTTACTGTGAACTTTTAAGGATTTTTCAATCGTAACAAACTTTGTATATTTGGTAAGTATAATCTGATTGAAAAAATAATCAGATGAGAAAGAAAAAACGTGTGAATTGGTTTTGTTATAGCATCTCAAAGAGATTTTCCAGTGAAAGTATTTCGACAGATATGCGTCTATTTAATGAGTGACACTCTAGTTGGAGTGACAGACTCACTGATTGAAGCTCTTCTTTGTAAATATTTGTGTTCATTCTATCAAGAAATGTGCTCTCCAAATTAATATTCACATTTCCTTAGTTTTAAGCATTATAATCTGGACTTTATATTGATTCAAAACTTAGTTTTTGTGGAGTTAAATTGCTCTTCTTAAGTGCATTAACAAAGCTCATCCCTTGATTTTTTTATATGCGGAATAAAAATAAGATTTTATGTTTGTGTGTGCTGAAACTCCTCGCTTTTTAACTTGCTCTTGATAGGATATAGTGAGTGCATGATATATTAGCTTATAATGAAAGTAAAAGTGTAGGAGTAATAAAGTTCTTTATAGAGTTTATCTTTTATCTCAACTTAATATTCAATTGTATCAGAATGAATAACTTCACTGAATAGTTAAAGTGGAGTTGTAGTCTAAAGTAGAGATTATCATATATGACACTTTGCTGTTGAGATAATACTTGACTATAGCACAAAGTTGGCTAAAGTTAAAGATTGATGCAGAAATTACAAGTTTAATTTGGAAGTACTGTTAGCATAATATTATTTTGAAGAAATTGGTGTATAAAATTGAGCCCCTGTTTTTGTTGTTATTTTTGGCCTAGATGTTCTTCATGCTCTTATGCTCGAATTTCTCTTGACTTCTCAGTTTCTCTATGTAGTATCACGCAGCAAAGGTAATTGTCCGTCCATCCTATATATGTTGTCATGTGCTACTATCCTAACTACCTATTTTCTATTTGGCGTGATTGAAATTTCCTTCTCTGTTTGCTGTTAAAGGTCTTTGGCCTCTAAAAATAAATGATGATGTTATTTTGTTTCAAGAATTTGCATGCATAAGAAAAGATAAATGAGCTTAAGCAATTAAATAAATTAATTTAAGCTCAACACATTAATTTTCAGTCTCCAACATCATCTATTTCTTGAAAATGAGATACCAAGTGAGTAACGACTAACAAAACATCAATTTATTTTACTGGTTTAAGTCGGCTAAATGAATAATAATGTGATCTTGAATACAAAAATAGTATTTACAGCATAAAGTTTGGTGCAAAGAAGCAGGGGTTTTACCATTTGCGCACCCAAAGGGTAGCGGCTGCGGGTTTTCCTTGTCATAAAAAAAAGTTGATTATTATTTAAAGTTGTTCAAAAAGTTCTTTTGATGTTGAAGAACATTTTGTTTTAAGGTTAAGATTGGTGCCTAAATGTATGAGTTGGTCATGTTCGCTGGTGTTAATTTTTTTTTTGTTTTATTATGGTGATGAGGACTGAGAGCTTATTGTATATAATGCATTAGTTGGTTACATTTGCAGGAAAAGGATCAAGACACTGAAGTACATACCAAGGTAGTTCCAACTTGTTCTTATTTTGGGTTTAGCTCTATATTTTGTTACTCTCTTTGCCTTTTATTTTTCTTGAATGGGTAAAGTCCAGTGATTTCATTTTTAGTGTTCTATTGTTTGAAAATTAGACCTTTATATATCTATATCGGAATTACATGGCTTAAGAGATTTTAGAGGTGTGGTTGGGATGTTCAAGGTTTCCCTTTTAGGTGTGGTTGTACAAGGTTTCGGGCCTTTTAGGCGTGGTTGTTCAAGGTTTCCCTTTTATGTGATTGTTGAATGTTATATAGCTTGTTCCAAAAACTATTAGGATATTATGCATAGAGTATGAAATTATTGTGTTGGTCACCAGATGGATACTATTGTAGCTTCTAAAGTTTGGAAAGTATTACTTAGAGTCTCTTTTATTTGAATATTGTTGCAGACTTGTCTTTGTAGTGTTACTCTTATTAAATGCTTATTGTATGTGATTTTTGAAAGAATTGATCTTAAGTACACATAAATTCATGTTCGAGCTCTCAGCTTTGTGCTTAAAGTATATTTTGTATACCATGTTATATGACTTTACATGAATAAATGAGACAATGATGTTTTTGTGAATTTTTCAATGCAAGTAAATGAAGGCAATCTGCATCTGAATAGAAATGCACCGAAAAGGCCTTATCTTGTTATGTTGATTGGTATTTGAATTATAATTAACCTGATAAATGGAATAACAATAACCTGACCATACATTCTCTATTATGTTTTTCATTGGTAATGATAATTTTGTTTTGCCAGAAGATAACTTCAAGTCATTTTTAGATATTCTAACATATTGCTGTTTGCATATATTCTCGCATTTCCTTCTATATTTATGTTTGATTTTTGAAGGTTATGAGCTGCACTAAATAAAATGTGATAGGTGTAAGCTCAAAATAATTACATATGAACTAATATATCTCATATCCTATACAGGCATTGAATTTTTCAGTTAACAAGTCAAGTGGCAAAAGAAAGGAAAGATACTAGTTGACAAGTTTCTTAGTTATTTTTGTTGTATTAGGTGAATAATTTGTATCTTTTTGTACAGATGTTAGATTCAAGGAAGGGTTGTGTAAACAATACAATGACTTACGTTATTGTTATATAATTCTACTAATGTTATTTTAATCCAAAATTTGATTATTATGTGTCTAATTTTTATGTTTCAAATTTTAACCATTGTATAATTTTGGTAATATTATAGTTTAGGACAAGAATTTATAATACTACAAATTACAGTCAATAACCATATTATGTTGTACATAAAAAACTTTAAGGACCGTAAACTTGGTCCCTAATGATGAACTACGACGAGAAATAATATATTACAATTCTTGAATAGGAACCAGGAATTTGGTCCCTAAATGGCATTTAGGGACCATAAATTTGTCTGTCCCTAAAGGTCTTCAAGGACCAGTTACAAAATCGCGTCTGTAAATGTCAATAGCGACGGAGGCTATTGGGACGAGTGGCGACCAGATTTTTCTCGTCTCTAATACGTTTTAGGGACCAGAAATGGACTTTTAGGGACCTCATTTCCCTTCGCTAATGACCATTTTTCTTGTAGTGGTAACTCCCACACCGAGAGGAAGACTGTACTTTCGAAGGTAGAACTCCGTATCATATCATAAAGGCTATGTGGATCAACTAGCTAACTCATTTAAGACAACCTATGGGGTACGAAGTTTAGGACTAGATATTTCTACTAGAGATTACCCTAATTGAGCCTCCACCTCAAAGTCCTCTTGGTGCTAGATTAAATCCTAGAGGTTGATAAGTGGTAGATTTGCACTCATTTGAGGTTGATTTAGTTCTCAATTATTAGTGTCCTCAATGCCTCATTTGTCCCTTTATAATTATATTTTGATGATTTGTAGATATGAAATCAACTGCACAAGGCAAGGATGAATATTTGAAAGAATGGCTAAAAGTGTGAAAAGAAGTACAAAATGTACATTGATGATTGCCAAGCAAGAAAGGCGGATGACCTGCTGAACATGACCTCTCCAACGTGACAATGGAAATCACTTGTATTTATTGAGACAGGTAGGTGAACCCTAAAAGAAAAGGGCGACTCACCGAATAAGAAAGGCAACCTTGCTAACCATCGTTGAAAGTGACAGCGCAAGAAGGAAATAAAAGGCTCAAAAAGCAAACCTAGGTGGTACTCGGCGATACGCAAAATGTGAAAGTCAGACTCAAACAAGCCCACCAACTGAGTTGAAACACTTGAATCCTAGAGCAACACAAGGCGAGCTAAAACACTATTTGCAATTCACCAAATAAGCTCGGTGAGCCCGACTAACGTCAACCAAAGTGTAACACCTCAGATTCAAGAAAGTGAAAAATCTCTACTTTTAGGAAGATTTAGTGCCATCTGAAGGAGACAAACCATGGCCGTGAATTGAGCCACGGACCGTAGGTGTGGTCCGTGGATTGGCCACCCAATGAGCTTAGAGGACCACAAACCACGGCCTGGACCAATGAACCCTCTTTGGGTCCATGGCCTGTGGGTCGAGTTCCATGGATCACGGCCTCAAATCCACTTTCAGACACCGAACGATGGACCAGAAGGATGGACCATCGGTCAAACCATGGTTCGTTGGTCAAGGCATCGTTTGATGTCGGTAGTTACCTCTCTAGGGGCAGTTGGGTCTTTTCCTAATTAGTCTACCCTAATACTAAGTTGTTTTACCCTTCACCAAAACCACTATATAAGTGTTTTAACTCTAAAAATTTCACATTGAAAATAATTCTCTAAAGTTTACAAAAGAAGAACAATCCTTCCTCTCAAATATTTCTCTCACTATAAAACTTACAGAAGAAGGATCCAAGCTAGGGTTTGCAAGTCAATTCTCCAATTCCTCCACTAAAGTTAAGCAATTGGCATTGAGGTATGATAGTTTTCATCCATGGATTACTTCCATTCATGGAGTTCCCAAATTCTCCTATTTTCAAAGTTAGAATTTCCCAGTTGAGTTAGGGTGTTCTTCTATATTATGGGTTCTCTTGATTATTGATTTGATTGATGCAATTATGATCTCTTATGCATAAATTGATGAAATTCTATGGTTTTATGATTACTTCGTCATGAACCTCCCCCTCCCCCCTCTGTAATTTCCATGTTTTCCAAATTATGATGATATGATGTGGGTTTTGGATTATGAATGAAGAGTTTATGAAATTACTCATGTTCTTATGAAATTTATGTAAATGTTTTAAGGATTCTTTGAGGGTGAAGTATCAATGATGATGTAGTTGTTGTGTTGTTGAAGGGATTTCTCACATACATATGAAAACATGATTGCGAAAGGTTTTCTCACATCGTAAGGGCTCTATGGTTGAAAGGTCTTCTCACCTAAATGAATCAAAGATTAAGAGCTATCCAAATGAAACCTAGCTTGGATTGGTTATTGAATGATACATTTCCAAGGATGACTTATGACTTATGACCTAGCTTGGATTTGCGAGATGACGTGCCTTTCAATGGAAAATAAGAACAAGTAAGAAAAATAACTATTCCATGGGATTTATGCTTAGCACCGAGAGGATATTGAGATGGAAACTCTTAGGTTAGTAGGGTTCGGGTTTCTAGAAGAAACCTTCTTATCTGTTACCTATGTGCCTCGTAGGATGATTGTCTAGATAGACATTAGCTAGTGGATCCACCTAAGCTAGAAGTTCATGGTCATTACCTTGGCAATTAGGATAACCCTTTTCGGTGTGAGAGACACTGGGGGATCATGTTATAGCTCACATGGTCTCTAAGTCGGTTAAGGCTACTTCCCACAATAATAATGAACTAAGGTCAGTTCAATAAGTATCTCACATGTGTTCAAAGGTTTTAAAGAAGTTAGCTTGCATTGACCATGTTTTATGACTCATGTTTTCTAACCCTTTCTATCATGTTTTAGCTTGGTCATTGCATGTTATGAAAATGTCCTATTTTAGCATGATTTAAATGTTTATATGCATGGCTATCATACTTGGTACATATTTTGTACTAAAGCATACTCTTGCCAACAGTTCCCAAAATGTAGGGTCCGATAGTCAGGGTCCTCAGTTTCGTGGTTAGAGGTTGACTTGAGATATTTCCAAGCTTTTGTGAGTCCTCATGCTTTGAGGATGGATCTTCATTATTTTCAGACTTCTTTCTTATTTTCAATTTTGGACATGATGTATGGGCTAGGCTCAATTTCATTCTACTGTACTAGATGGCCAATGAGACAAGGTATTTAGACTTCCGCTTTACTTTTATAAAAATATTGAGACTTAAAATGTATTTCTTTGTCTCTTTTTTCTATATCTTATGTTATGAATGCTAAGTGACTTGTATGGGGCCTCTCGTTGTCCTGTACGCCATGTTACATCTACGGTGTACCCTTGGATCGTGACAAACATGGTAATCGGAGCACAAGGTTTAGAATGGACCTAGGATGTCTCATAAGCCACATCAAGTAGAGTCTTATTCATGAGTGTGAAGTGCACCAGATTTATGAATGAGAGACTACGAGATTATTAGGAAAATCCACTTCTTTCATTACTCTAAAGTCGTATGATTGAGTTTAATTCTATAAGGTCTCTTTCCTAATCCTTATTCGATGACTTACATGATATGGCTACTCAAAGAGCTTATACTAGAAGGAATGTGAGGGAGAATGTGTAACAAGAAGCTCCTCCCTAAGCTCCTCAATTTCCAGTCGACCCTTTGATCGAGCAAGTTACTAATGCGGAATTTGTGGCTGCTTTTCAAGTATTGGCTCAATCCATGATGGCCCAAGCCAATAGGGAGGTTATGGTTCCTTTCAACCCAAATATGAGTACGGCGGCATCTAGAGTGAGGGACTTCACTAGGATGAATCCTCTGGAGTTTCATGGTTCTAAGGTCGAGAAAGATCCTCAAGAGTTCACTGATGAGGTTAACAAGGTGTTGATGATCATGGGAGTGACGCCGGTGGAAAACGTGGAGTTGGTTGCTTATTATCTTAAGGGTGTTGCACAAATTTGGTTCAACCAAAGCAAATAAGGGAGACCAGAAGATGCGGGTCCTCTTGATTGGGAAAAGTTTAAGGTTGCTTTCCCTTATAGGTTCTTTCCCCTTGAAATGAGGGAGGCAAAGGTGATTGAGTTCATCAACCTTCATCAAGGAAGTATGAGTGTGAGGGAATATGCTTTGAAGTTCACAAAATTATCTAAATATGCCCCGACAATGGTTGTCGATCCTAGGGCAAAGATGAGTAAGTTTGTTTCGAGTGTGTCCAAAATGGTTGTTAAAGAGTGTCGTACCACCATGCTTGTTTATAACATGGACATTTCTTGTTTCATGGTTCATGCTCAACAGATCAAAGAGGAGAAACAAAGGAAAGATCTAGGGATGCAAAGAGGGCTAAAATTGGTGATGGTAATTTCTCTCATGCAAGGTTCGATAGACATGGTCGTCCTATATTTTGACAAAGGTTTTTTGGTCAAGGTTCCTCTAATGCTCCTCCTAGGTTCAATAAAGAGAGGGTGTCTAACCCTAAGTCTCAAGGAGGGAATGGTAGTGGGTCTTCAATGCCTATGTCTACTTGTGCTAGGTGTGGAAAGAAGCACAACGGTAAGTGCCTAGCCGGCATGGACGGTTGCTTCAGTTGTGGTAAAAGTGGTCATAAGATGAGGGATTGCCCAATGCTTATGGATAAAGGAAGAGAGGAAAAGGAAGCTCATGTTAGTGGTTTGAGTTCTAAGCTCCCAAGCAAAACCAATTTTATGCACTTCATACTCGTGGTGAATAAGAGGGTTCTCCCGATGTGGTTACCGATATGTTAAAAGTCTTCCAACTTGATGTTTATGCTTTACTTGATCCCGGTGCTACATTGTCTTTTGTGACGACATATGTGGCTATGAGGTTTGATGTTCTTCTGTATGTGTTATTAGAACCTTTTTTTCTGTCTCTACCTATGTTGGTGATTCTATTGTGGCTAAGAGGGTCTATAGAAAGTGTCCCATTTCCTTGTCCCATAGAGTTACTCTTATTGATTTGGTAGAGCTTGATATGCTACCTTTTGATGTTATCCTTGGTATGGATTAGATGCACTCATGTTATGCTTCTATCGATTTTAGAACTCATGTAGTTAAGTTTCAGTTTCCGAATGAACCTGTCTTAGAATGGGAAAGGGAAATTCCATGCCTAAGGGTCAATTTGTATCTTGTCTTAAAGCTAGAAAGATGATTTATATGGGTTGCATGCACCATCTAGTTAGGGTAAGGGATGTAGATTCTGAAACCCCTACTCTTGAGTCAGTCCCCGTTGTTAATGTGTTTTCGGAAGTGTTCCCAGATTATTTACCCGGTATTCCTCCCAAAAGGGAAATAGACTTCGGTATTGACCTTCTCCCAGATACGCATCCTATTTCTATTCCTCCTTACCGTATGGCTCTGGTAGAACTAAGGGAGTTTAAAGAACATTTGAAAGGCTTGTTGGATAAGAGTTTCATCCGACCAAGTATAGCTCTAGGGGTGCTCCAATTTTGTTTATTAGAAAGAAAGATGGTTCTCTTCGTATGGGTATTGACTATCGTCAGTTGAACAAGGTGACCATTAAGAATAAGTATCCTCTTCCAATGATAGATGATTTGCTTGACCAACTTCAAGGAGTGAGTTACTTCACTAAGATTTACCTCCGGTCGGGTTATCACCAATTGAGGGTGAAGGAAGATGACATTCTGAAAACAACTTTTCGAACTCGATATGGCCATTATGAGTTTTTTGTGATGTCGTTTGGTTTGACTAATGCTCAGGTGGCATTGATGGATTTGATGAATAAAATAGGGTGTTTAGGCAATATCTTGACATGTTTGTGATTGTGTTCATTGATGATATATTGATCTATTCGAGAAGTCAGGATGATCATATTGACCATTTGAGGATTGTATTGCAAATTCTCAAGGACCAATAACTCTTTGCTAAGTTTAAAAAGTGTGAGTTTTGGTTGAGGTTTGTAGCTTTCCTTGGTCATATTATTTCAAGTAAGGGTATTGAGGTAAATCCTAAGAAGACGGATGCGGTCAAGAGTTGGCCTAGACCTCTATCCCCTTCGGATATTAGAAGTTTCTTAGGTTTAGTTGTTTACTACAAAAGATTTGTTGAGGGGTTTTATTTGATTGCCTCTCCATTAAAAGCCTTGACTCAAAAGAAGGCTAAGTTCATATGGTCTGAAGCATGTGAAAAGAGTTTTCAAGATTGGAAGGATAGACTTACTTTCGCTCCGGTGTTGACTTTACCGGAAGGGACTGATGGTTTTGTTGTCTATTATTATGCCTTGAGAGTTGGGTTAGGATGTGTACTTATGAAAAATGGGAAACTGATTCCCTATGCCTCAAGGCAACTTAAAGTTCATGAGAAGAATTATCTTACCCATGACCTTGAACAAGCGACGATTGTCTTTGACTTAAAGATTTGGAGGAACTATTTGTATGGTGTTCATATGGATGTTTTTACCGACCATAAGAGTTAATAATATGTGTTTAATCAGAAGAATTTAAATCTTCTTCAAAGAAGGTGGCTTGAGTTATTGAAATATTATGATATGAGTGTTCTTTATCACCCCAATAAAGTGAATATGGTGGCAGATGATCTTAGTCGGTTATCTATGGGTAGTGTTGCTCATATTGAAGAAGATAAGAACGAGTTGGTTCGAGATGTTCTTTGATTGGCCTGATTGGGTGTTCAGTTAGTGGACTCCACCAAGGGTGGTGTTATGGTCCGTAATGGTTCCAAATCATCTTTTGTGGCGGATGTGAAAGCCAAGCAATGTCTTGATCCAATTTTGGTTGACTTGAAAGAAGCGGTGCTTAAGAAGTCCGTAGAGGCTTTCTCCCAATTGGGAGATGGTGTACATAGATATCAAGGTCATTCGAGTGTTCCTAATTTTGATGACTTGAAGGAACAGACATTGTCAGAAGCTTGTCGTTCTCAGTATTCTATTTAGTTGGGAGCCACCAAAATGTTGCGGGAGATCTATTGGTGGAGTGGGATGAAGAAAGATATTGCGGAATTTGTGGCAAAATGTCCTAATTGACAACAAGTGAAAGTTGAGCATTACAAATGGGGAGGTTTATCCTAAGACATTAGCATTCCTACATGGAAATGGGATGATTTGAAGATGGACTTTATTCTAGGTTTCCCTCGCCCTCGGCTCCAACATGACTCGATTTGGGTTATAGTAGATCGAATGATGAAATCGGCTCATTTCATTCTCGTCAAGGTTTCTTATCAATGGAAGATTATGCTAAGTTGTATTTGAGAGAAATCTTAAGGTTGCACGGAGTGCCTTTGTCCATTATATCCGATCGTGGTACTAAATTCACTTCTCAGTTTTGGAGATCTTTTCAAAAAATACTTGGTACTCGTGTTAAGCTTAGTACGGTCTTTCATCCACAAACTGATGGACAAGCAGAGAAAACTATTAAAACTTTTGAAGATATGTTGAGAGCTTGTGTGATTGATTTCAAGGATAATTGGGATGATCACTTTCCTTTGTTGAGTTTGCTTATAACAATAGTTATCACTCGAGTATTGGTATGGCTCAATTTGAGGCATTGTATGGTTGGAGATGTAGATATCCTATAGGGTAGTTTGAGGTGGATAAAGTTGCCCTAATAGGTCCCGAGTTGGTACATGAGGCCATGGAAAAAGTTCGGCTTATTAGAGAAAGGTTGAAAATGGCTCAAAGTCGATAAAATTCATATGCCGATGTAAGAAGAATAGATCTTTAGTTTGATGTTCATGATTGGGTTTACTTGAAAATTTCACCCATGAAGGGTGCAATGAAGTTTGGTAAGAAAGGGAAGCTTAGTCCCCGATATGTAGGCCCATATCAGATTTTGAGGTGTGTTGGTAAGGTTGCTTATGAACTTGAATTGCCTAATAAATTGGCATTGGTGCATCCATTTTCAATGTCTCTAAGTTGAAGAAACGTGTTGGTGATCCGACATCTATAGTTCCCTTAGAAGGTTTGGGAGTTAAGAAGAATCTTTCCTATGAAGAAGTTTTGATTGAGATTTTAGACCGGCAAGTCAAGAAGTTGAGGAATAAAGAAGTTGCTTCTATGAAAGTGTTGTCGAGGAATCAGTTAGTTGATGGTGCTACTTGGGAGGCCGAGGCCAATATGATGTCCTGATATCCTCATCTCTTTCATTCTACTCCTACTGTAGCTTCAGGTAATGAGTTCCTCATGGGTTTTTTTGTTTTGGGGTCATGTGTCTTAGACATTTCCGTGATTTCCTCATTTACGCATGCTTCTGAAAAAGCTTAAGTGTTAAGAAAATGAGTCAATATGATTGACTTCTACATATTTATGTCCATTTGAGTATGAGTTGCATATAGACTTCATGATATAATGATTGAGCATGGTTTTAAGCTTGGAGATGGTGTTTCCTCCTCGGATTTGTGTAATCTTGTAATTGCATGCATAATGGGCTGCTAGGTCTAGTTCCTATTTTCTTTATGATGTCTTGAGTATGTTTTAGCTAGGAGTCATATTTCCTCCTTTGTTATATGCATTTTGATGAAGTTGCATTGTTGATTAGGTTGTTAGTTTCTCTCCTACTCTTTTCATACTAGCTTGAATCTCATTTGAGGATGAATGATCCCAAGAGGGCAATAATGTAACACCTCAGATTCAAGAAAGGGCAAAGTCTCAGTTTTTAGGAAGATTTGGTGCCATCCAATAGAGACCAACCACGGCCATGAACTGATCCACAGACTATAGGTCTGGTCCGTAGATTGGCCACCCAAATGAGCTTAGAGGACCACTAACCATTTCCTAGACCAACGTAATGTCGTTGGGTCCACGGTCTGTGAGTCAAGGCCCGTGGATCATTGCCTCAAATCCACTTTCTAATGTTGGACGCGGACCAACAGGACAGACTGTCGATCAAACAGCGGTCCGTTGGTCAAGGCGTCATTTGAGGTCAGCATTTGCCTCCCTAGGGGCAGTTGGGTATTTTCCTAATTAGTCTAGCCTAATACTATGTCGTTTTACCATTCACCAAAACCACTATATAAGTGTTTTAACACTAAAATTTAGCTACTGAAAATTATTCTCTCAAATTTACAAAAGAAGAACAGGTCTTCATCTCAAATATTTCTCTCTATAAAACATGAAGAAAAAGGGTCTAAGTTAGGGTTTGCAAGTAAATTCTCTAATTCCTCCATTGAAGTTAAGCAATTGGCATTGAGGTATGATAGTTTTCATCCATGGATTCCTTCCATTCATGGAGTTTCCAAATTCTCCTATATTTAAAGTTACAATTCCTCAATTGAGTTAGGGTTTTCTTCTATATTATGGGTTCTCTTGATTATTGATTTGATTGATGGAATTATGATCTCTTATGCATAAATTGATGAAATTCTATGATTTTATGATGACTTCCCCATGAACCCATGTAATTCCCATGTTTTCCAAATTATGATGATATGATGTGGGTTTTGAATTATGAATGAAGAGTTTTTGAAATTAATGCTCCTATGCAATTTATCTAAATGTTTTAAGGATATTTTGAGAATGAAGTATCAATGATGATGTTGATTTTGTGTTGTTGAAAGGATTTCTCACATACACATGAAAGCATGATTGTGAAAGATTTTCTCACATAGTAAGGGTTCTAAGATTGAAAGGTCTTCTCACCTAAATGAATTAAAGAATAAGAGCTATAATAATGAAACCTAGCTTGGATTGGTTATTGAATGATACCTTTCCATGGATGACTTATGACGTATGACCTAGCTTGGATGGGCAAGATGACATGCCTTTCCATGGATAATAAGAACAAGTAAGAAAAATGACTATTCTGTGAGATTTATGCGTAGCACCGAGAGGGTATTGAGATGGAAGCTATTTTTTTTGTAGAGGTTGGGTTTGAAGAAGCAATCTCCCTATCCCTTACCTATTTCCCCCCATATGATGATTGTCTAGATAGACATTAGCTAGTGGATCCACATAAGCTAAAAGTTCATGGTCCTTACCTTGGCAAGTAGGACAACCCTTTTCGGTGTGGGTGACACCGGGGGATCGTTTTATATCTCACATAGTCACCATGTAGGTTAAGGCTAATTCCCACAATAATAATGAACTAAGATTACTTCAAGAAGTATCTCACATGTGTTCACATGTTTTAAAGAAGTTAGCTTGCAATTACCATGTTTTATGACTCATGTTTTCTAACCCTTTGTATATCATGTTTTAGCTTGGTCATTGCATGTTATTAAATTTCCTATTTTAGCATGATTTAAATGTTTATATGCATGCCTATCATACTTGGTACATATTTTGCACTAACGCATACTCTTACCTACATTCACCAAATATAGGGTCCGACAGTCAGGGTCCTAGGTTTCTTGGCTAAAGGTTGACTTAAGAGATTTTCGAGCTTTGGTGAGTCCTCATACTTCGAGGATGGATCTTCATTGTTTTCAGTATTCTTTCTTATTTTTTAGTTTTGGACAAGAAGTATGGCCTAGGCCTAATTTTATTCTATTTTACGAGATGGCTAATGAAACAAAGTGTTTAGACTTCTGCTTTACTTTTATAAAAACTATTGAGACTTGAAATTTATTTCTTTACCTCTTTGTTCTATGTCTTATGTTATGAATGCTAAGTGGCTTTTATGGGGCCTCTCGGTGTCCTATACGTCATGTTACATCTAGGGTGTACCCCTGGGTCGTGACACAAAGGGTAGCGTGTTGAGTTTTTGGGCCAAATTTTGAGAAACTATAAATAGCCCAAAGGAGAAAGAAATAGAGAGTTTTCTTTCGGCGAGAGTTTAGAATTTCTTAGTGTGATAGTGAAACACTTTAAATTGTGAAGAACACTTTCTAGCTTTTGGGTTTTTCAACTTTGATCTTTAAAATTACAAATTAAAGTTTAATCCAATGTGGATTTTCTTGTAATTTCTTGATTTCATGTTACTTATGACTGGTTTCATGGAAGGTATAATTTCTTTGCATTTTGTGATGGGTGGTTAAAACCCAAAGATCTTGGGGTGTAATTATTGGGTTGGGTGTTAATTTAATGTAGTGGGTATTTTGTTACGCTCTATTTTTTTTTTTGTTCATTAATGAATTTGGGATAATTAGCATGGGGTTAATTTATGGTTTAAGGTTGCAAACTTAATTCCTACTTCGGATCTCTGGTGGATGCTCGATTGCTTGTTAACTCTTGAATTCTCTAAAATCTTAGTTTAATTGTGACAATTGATAACCAAATCTTTTTATTAAATTGGTGGAATCATCCACCCACTTGATTTTACTATTACAAATGAATGAGTTTAGAATCCAAATTTCTTGATAGAATTCTTTACAATATACCATTCTTTGTTGGATTTGACCCTAACTCTTAGTTGGGTATTTTTATTTACTACGACCATTGTCCCTTTTAATTGATTTAAGGAGGACATTTGAGTGTTATCAAAAAATGGTGCCATTGCCGTCGAATGGTGGTTGATAATTGTATTTTAGAAATTTGTTTAGTTGTAGTATATTGTTGGTGTGTGTTGTTGTTTGGTGATTTTCAGGTTTAATACAATGAGTGGCCATGTAGTTACAACGATTGTCACTATGGTCAAAACGACAGTATTGGTGATTTGAATTGTATGCATGTGAATATCGTTCAAACCATGGGAGCCATCTGGATACCTCTCACAAATGGGAGGGTTGTGTTTCATATAACCAGAACAATGCTATAATTGCTCCAACTAAAGGGGAATTTTTGGGGTCTAGCTTATGAGGATATCTATGAACACCTTAGGAATTTTGTGGAGGTATGTGGACCATTTGTGTTCAATAACATCTCTTAAGAATCCATAAGCTTGATATTAATCCCATTCTCTTTAACATGTTAAGCTACAAGATGGTTGGCGGAATTGTCGATAATTTTGTCACTTCGTGGGAGGATTTCAACGATGATTTCTTGGAGAGATTGTTTCCATCCTTGAAAATGGTTAAACTTCAAATCCAGATAAAAAATTTCAAGCGCATTGATGGTGAAACTCTACATGAGACTTGGCTGAAGTTCAAGAAACTACTTTTGTAGTGTCCAACAATGTTCCAAACAATTTGCTGCTACAATACTTCTATTGCAGTCTTGTTTCAGTTAATAAAGGTGTGGCTGATCAACTAGTCCAAGGAGGATTGATGAGACAACTGAATGATGGTTGCTTTGTTGCTAAACGACATGACCAAAGTTAACTGAGCATAGCATACTAGAGAAGATCAAGTGTCTACTCTACAATTGAGTTTGAGCAAAGAGAAAAGTGATAAAGACAATGAACGAGATGGAAACATGGCCAAAATGATGACCTAACTTGATTTGTTTTCTAAACATGTCATGGGAGGTGGACTTAAATTGGTTAATGTGGTTGGAACTAATACTGGGAAGTGCTCAGATGATGCTAAGTTTGAGGTGTTATACAATAAAGAAGTGCAATATCTGGGAAACTAGATGGGGGGTTCTCACCTAAATTATCAATGACAAGGTGGGAACCAAGATTGGAACAAGGATCGAGATAATGGTTGGAAGGATTTGTGATGTTGAAATTGGAGAGATTGGGAGGCCGACAAAGATAGATATGTGCCTCCCCATTATCGTCAACGAACAAAAGACCTAGCTGAGCTAGAAGGAAACTGAACTGAGGAAATGCTTACAAGGGTCCGAGAATGTGTTAAAGGAATTGAAAAATGAATTCTCCACTTTATCTCAAATGGTGACCTCTCATTCGGTATCTATCAACCAGCTAAGAACCAATTGTGCAAATTGTACCAAATCTCCACCCATCTCAATCCAAGGAAAAAGGGAATATTGCCTAGTGACACCGTCCCAAATCCAAAAAATGAATTTAAAGGAAATGAGAACTATGTCATGCCACAACGTTAAATAAGGCCCTACTTGGGAGACAACCCAAGTTGTTACTTTTTTTACAGCTTTCAATAATTTGTGTTGTGAGTGCAGGTTGAAAAGAAGTTCAGAGGTTGCAAAATAAACATTGGATGATGCCAACACCACATCGGTGATCTACTGAAGGAGTTGTGCAGACTTATTTTTGTCTGCCTTCTGATCTAGAAAATATGGAAAAAATGTATTGTCGATTTCAGTGAGTTGATCTCCATACGGTGATATTCCAAAGTGCACTATGTGGACTCTATCGAGTCTACTGAATAAACATTTAGGTTTGGTATTCGTTCAGGTATGTTTGGTGAGCTTCAGCTTCCATCGGTGATTCGCCGAACCTGGTCGACGAAGTTAGTCATGACCGTTGAATGTGCCTGATATAAAAAGGCCAAGGGTTTTTACAATTCAAAAAGAAAATCCTTTGAAATCCTTGAGACATTTTGTTTTCTCTCTTTTGCAATACCTTGTTTGAGTAATTGTGAGTCTTTAGTGTGTGATTTCATAGTGCGTGGAGTGCATTTGCTTGCTATAGTAGTCGAGTTGAACCTACTTTCCTATTAGTTTCGAGTTTGCTTCATATTGAGGTTGGTTTTCGATTTTTATTGTGCATTTTGAGCTTTAAATTTCATTTTGTGTATGGCCTTGAAGTGATTTGATTATTATTATTGCTAGATTTCATTGGGTAGCCCTATAATGCGAGTACTGAAATGTACCCATGAATCGAGTGTGTTCGTTTTTGCCTAGAACTTGTTTAACTTGAATGTGTTGATTAAACGTGAAATTGAACTTGTAAAGTTGATGGGTCTTGATTTAATTTGAGGTGGGTGAAGTCTGAGTAAACCAGTGTTGACCCAATTGCATGATTTTCCCAATGATGGACAGAGTGACAAATTTATTAAGGTCAAATCGTCAATTTGAGCAATACTTTGCAATATTTGTGGGAAATCTGAGTACACATGGGTAGATAAGCATATATTTGGGTTGTAATGATGTTGGGAACTATCTGGTGTAGTTTTAATACAAATTAGCTTGGGATGTTTGGCGGTCTTGTCTTAGTTTGCAAAGGAGGTTAGGCGAATCATTGAGTACGCCCCAGCTCTCCTTCGTGAGTGAATACGTTACCTTGTGTATTGTCCCATTCAGCGAGCTTGTTTTAGTTCGCCAAACCCACTTGGAAAATCACCAATTGTGCGTGTAGATCTCCCTTGAGGCATGTTCCTTTTCATTTTGCATTGTCAGTTTCGATGGACTTGTCTTAGCCCGCTGAAACCAACTCGGTGAATCGCTGAGTTGGAATTGACTCTTCCCTTTGTGCATGATTCCTTTGACAATTCCACTATCCATTTCGGTGAGCTCACTGGAGCTGGCCTATCATGTTAGGTGATACGCCTTCGCATTACGTGAGCGTCGGGGTATTTTTGAAATGTGATTCCAAATGAGTTATTTAAACTAACCTTTACCACTTCTATGCTTGAATGTGTGTGTTTGCAAGTCATGGCTAGAACAAAGGGTAATCATGTGATGACATCACACACAGAGTCCAACATAGACTCTCCTCCTTCCCATCATTTGAAGAGACATAGGGGTATTTCTATGAATGAGCCCTCTGAGGCACCTCATGCTCAACAAGCCACTCCACATACTGCAACAAATGCAGGTAAAATACCCAAGAAGCACATTTACAAGAAATAGATTAATGTTCACTTCAAGATAGTATCGCCTCCACAAGATCCAACCCCTTCTTCTCATGTTCTCCTGATCATAGCTCCAAGGTCCCTAAATAGGCTCAAGAAAAAAGGAGAAACAACGATTGTTGATGAGAGAAGTCTCCCAACTGATGGGGTGATGACCGACTACCCGATTATACAAAAGACAATCAAGTTTCACATATTTGAACAATTCACGAAGCTTACGGAACCATACATGCCAAAGTGGCTCATGGAATTCTACTACGCTTAAGCCAAGGCCCTGCCTTAAAAGAGAAAGGGTACAATCTAGAAACTCCTAGAGTAAGTAGAGGTATGTGGCAAGAAAGTGCTTGGTGATGCTAGTGCAATAAATGAGGTTCTCAGTACCAAAAGTAACTCACCCGATAGATTCCAGCTTCGTATGAAGTTCAAGTTAGATCCCCACAAGGAGTGGCTAGCACCACTAATTGCAAATTCATCTTCTCCGTGGACAGTGGAAGGGGCACAAATTGAAAAGAAAGATTGTATGTCGTTATTGGTTTGGATTCATTAGCAGCAACATAATTTCATCTTAAAATGAGTCCAGCTTCCAAAAGCAGTATTGGAGATGTATCGTTAATCGGATTGAACTTAATGTCGGATATATAATTATGGAGGAGATGCTGATGAGGACAAGACAAGAGCAAACCTCCCTTCTATCCCCCGTTCCAAAAGAAAGGTTGGACAACCTCACTACGAGATTAGAGATCTAAGAGAAGGTTGAGGGTAGATTTAGTTTACTAGACACCATGAGGGGTGAGTTTACTACTTTGCAAGGAGATGTGACTCAGCTACAATCTACATAGCTCTCTATGCTATGGGGTGAGGTTCCCCTACCATATGCACTAGCCTCTGTGCCACCAATGATTCCATGCTGAGCCTACTTTTAGTGTGCAGCGTGAGATAGCTCTGAGTGTTGATGATGTTGCTTGAGAGGGCCAATGATGATTTGGCCGAAGAGACAGATGAGAAGGAGTTTATGTGTGAGGAGGATGAGCATGGGATAACATAGGCACTCACCGAGATGTAGGAGCCCTATGAGGTGATTGTTCAGGCCACCCTAGAGCAATCCCTTTGGAAGACTTTGCATTTAGATCTAGTGCAGTCTCTTGAAACTCCACCATTCCTCCAATGATATTACTGTCGAGCATTGATGCCCTAGGTGATGCTTCTGTTCCAGAGATTCCAGATGAGAGTGCTCCACAAGCTTAGCCTGCTAGGGAGACCTTTTTACTTTGCCTCAAGTACTTTATTATCTTTGTATTGAGGACACTACATATTTCTTTTTGGTGAAGTGAGGGCCTTTGAGCCAATATTCCCCTTTACTTAGTATTTTGTTACTTTTCTATTTTAGATGATTGTATTAGTTTACTTTTGTTTATATTACAATGTTTCATTTGGTTTAGTGTATATATTTTACATTTTTCATTTTCTCTCAATTTTGCAACCCACGTGAGTTTTGTAAAATACTTGAGTTTTCATTGATAATGATGAGAGGATTGATTGTGTTTAATTTTGATGTCTTGAATAGTACTCTTGATGAGCATGGTGTATAGTTTTGGTGTTTCTAGAATTCAATTGACGTGGTCGTCTTTTGATCAATCTTTTTGAATTTTTTGTTGACTAGCTACATTTTGATGTGAGCATTGCAATGAACATGGCACACACACTTTTGATATTTTTGGGCTGTGTCAAATAGTGTATTTTGAAGTGTCACGTGTGCTGAGGTCTTACTTGAAAGCATGTGTGTGGAATCCTTGAATTTGCCTTGTTAGTCTAATTGTCTAAACCTTGATAAATGTAAGGAGTTATCTTGGGTAACGATTCTAAGAGGGAGCCCAAATTTTCATAATCCTTTGTGACTACCTTGTGAGGATGTGCATCCATTCTGGCACCATTTGAGCCTAAACCATTTGTTGAAAAAACCGAACTAAAACCCCTTAACCCTAATTGTCCCTACCTTCTAACCTGAAATCCTTTCTGAAGTACTGTTATATTGTAATAGCCAACTTAGGCCAAAAGCCTAAGTTGGGTGCGGAAAGGAAGGAGGAATTAAAGCCAAGTGAAGGGCAAAGAAAGATGAAATGAGACTCAACATTGAAGTTTTTTACAAAAAATAAGGAACCCCTCCTTATAAAAAAAAAAGAAGAGGAGAAAGATTCATTGTGATGGAAACATTTTGAAAAAGAGAAACCAAAAAAAGAAGTGATGAAATAAAGGGGATTCCAAAAAAATGAGTGAAAAAACAAAGTTTGATTTTTCAAATGAAAAAGAATGAAAAGAAGTTGAGAAGAGGTGAGATGATTGCAACAATTCTTTTAAAAGGTTAAGTCACTGAGCCATATCAACCATACCTTAACCCTCAGCCTCATTACAATCCTAACAGACCCTTGAGATCTTGTATGAACTAGGTTGTGTGATGATTGGAAAATATGGGCAAACCTATGGGATGAAGCTTGCGTGTATTTATCTATTGAGGGAGTGAGAGTTGCATTGATTCCTTATTTCCTTGTTGACGTACTTTGTGAGAGCATGGAATCGTTCTTGATGTGAGGGAACTTGAATGCATTTATTAAAACATGGTCTTGCTTTAGAAAAGAAGCTAAAGTGAGCTTGAGCTTTTGTGAACTGGCTAGTCATCTTTTAAAGCTTTTTTTTTTTATCATGATTGAGTATGGCATGTTGTTGAAAGTAGTCTTGTAATGACATTTGCATGTTAGCTCTCACTGAATAGTGTTGTAGACACCCTATTGAGCTTATTGTGTTCTTGATTTATTTGAGGATAAGTAAAAGTTTAAGTTAGGGGTGTTGATGAGTGGTAGATTTGCACTCATTTGAGGCCTATTTAGCTCACTAATTAGTGTCCTTGATGCCTAATTTTGTCATGTTATGATAATATTTTGATTATTTGTAGCTATGAAGGCAATTGGACAAGGCAAGGATGAATGTTTAAACGAATGGCCAAAAGTGTTAAAAGAAGTGCAAAATTTACATTGATGATCGCCAAGAAAGAAAGGTGGATCGCCTAGTGAGGATGACCCCGCCCAAAGTGATAGTGCATAACATTTCTATTTATCGAGACAGGTCATTGAACTCTAAAATAAAAGGGCGACTCGCCAAATGAGAAAAGCGACCTTACTGACCAACGTCAAAAGCGACAGATAACTCTCAACTACACCTCTTATAATTCAAAGTCTAGGCTGTCCTAACAAGTATAAGGCCAACGGTGAGTTGGGGTCAATCCCACAATGAGCGATACAGTAAAGAATTCAAGTATGAAGTAGTTTAGTGTTGTAATTTCTTGTAGATCGGGAGTAAATAACACGTAACATAATGTAAATCAATACGTTTTAATTTTCAATATCAAGAGAGTTTGGTAACCAATTGTTAATGGAAACAAATTGTACGGAGTTTGAACAAGTATAAAGAGGACCTTAAGAGTGTGTGAGTAATCGAATACTAATTTTGATTAATGGGTCAATATCAATTGCTTTATGTCGTTGAATTTCAATTGGTAGGATGGATTTGAATTAAACAGTTATTTTTCAATCAGCTATTATGCTTCGAGTGAGCTCCTTCGAACCTCAACAAGCTTCACAAGACAAAACAACCCAATTCCTTAACTTAACCCACTTTATCAAGCTGGGTTGTAAAGACATAAGCCATTACAATTATCAATTATTTATTCTACTCTACGCAACTTTCGCAAGCAAGCATCGAGAGCTAAATCTAGAACTAAATTTGCAACATCCGTTCATAAATGAAAATATTAATAAATGATTGAACCCATTTAAAAAAAACATTAAATATAGCAATTAACAATACCCATAATCTAATTTATGTATTCGATTACATAGCCACACCCCTAAGGATACGGGGTTTAGCCATACATAATAGAGAGCAAGAAATAGTTACCAAAAAGATGTTCCATCGAAAAGAAAAAATCTCCAATGCTCAATGCCTATTTTGTGTTCATAACTGATGTTAATTTGTTTATGTACAACAATAAAGGCTTAAGAACAAGGAAAGGACATTACAATGCGAAAAGAAGCAAAAAAGTTGGAAAGACTGAAGAAAAGAAAAGTTGGAACTCACAAAAGTCACTCGGCGACTCGCCGAGTGAGCCTCATGCTCTCACACTCCTAAAAAAGGTGTTTAGCCACATATAACCAAAAAGCAAGAAATAGTTACCAAATATATGTTCCATCGAAAGGACAAAATCTACAATGCTCAATGCAAAAAGTAAGACTTATATCTTAAGAAAGCAATATCCAAGCTCAAAACCATCAACAAGGATGTTTAATATTGTCTAAGTATGTAAAAATCTCTAAAAACTATGTAAGACGCTTTTCTCCCTCTTCAAAAATTAATTTATACGTTTCCAAAAACATCCCAAAATTTCAGTACACAATCTGACTCGCCAAAGTTAGTCGGGATCCACTAACAAGCACTTTTTCTCGTCTTTTAGATTGAACTCTGCACCCAGTTGTTCCGTTCAATTAGGCAAGATAGGTCAGGATCGATGTTCCATTTGGCGCATCGCGAAGTTTCTCTCTCAATCGCCAAGTTGGCTTAGTTCATGAACCAATTCGCTGGACATTTTGGTGAGCTAGAGGCTCAGTCGGCGAGTCGCTAAGTGGCTTTTGCGAGCTCCAATATGTTCACTGCAGCTTTTCCAACTCTTTCACTTCTTTTGGCATTGTAATGTCGTTTCCTAGTTCTTAAGCCTTCATTGTTGCACACAGAAAAATTAACATCAGTTATGGACACAAAATAGGCATTGGGGACACTAATTCATTCAATAACAAGCTCTAAATGAGTAAAAATTCTCGACTCATCAACACCCCAAACTTAAATATTTGCCTGTCCTCGAGTAAAACACAAGATCAATCATGCCAACAGGGATGTTTAAAAGTAGTGCTCCTTGAGACTCAACATGAAAGGGAACACAAGGTTTAGTCCAGACATGCAATGTTCAATTCTGCACTTAACGTTTCCAACTATGACTGGCCATCATCAATTAGAGTTCATTCTCACAAATACTCACTTCAAATACAAATTCATGCCCAACAAAAGTATTAGAATGCCCTCACATCAAGAATGATTCCATGCTCTCACAAAGCCAATCAAGGAATACAATTAAGGAATCAAAATCGACTATCACACTCCCAATGAGAAAAACATGATTAATTTTCCCATAGGCTTGCCCGTATTTTTCAACCAATACATCACTTGGCTTATGGAATATCAAAGTTGTCTTTCAAGGCTTGGAATTGGGCTGAGGGTAAGGGTATGATCATTTTGGCTTAGTAACCCTACCTTCATGAAGCACGGCTTAAGTTTCACTTCTTTTCCTTTGCTTTCATTCTTTTCAAATTCACAACTCATTCTTGGCCTATTGATTAATGTTTCAAACACACCTCATCCAATTATAGGTACAAATAATCGTTAAGTAGTGTAAATCCAGACAAATGAGCTGGGGTCGAACCCACAGGGAGCGGTACGTGTTTAAATTCAATTACGAAGAATAAACGTGATCTAACTAGCTATAGGAATAGAAATTATCGAAATAGACATGAAAAAAATCAAAAGGGGTGATACGAATGTCTAATGGGGGGTTTTTGTTTGCAATTATCAGCTACAATGTAGTCAGACAAAACTGGAATAACAATATGGACTGGAAGTCTCGGGATGTGATCGGTTATATGCAAATTTCACTATTTGGTTAAATGTAACTACTAATTCATAGCTAAATATCAGTGGGTAGGCTAGACTATGAGTGAAATAGCTTTGTCTCGAACATATATTCCGATTCAAGCGATTTCTTTCCAACATCAACAAGCATAGCTATTACGAACAACCCACACCTTAATCCATCCACTCTCTCGAGCCAAATGGGTAGGATTGGGTTTAGGATTCACTCTCTCGAGCTGAACCCATGTCAACCCAATACCGACAAACTATTAATCAAAAGCCTTGGTTCCAAAACTTCTCTCTCGAGCAAGCTAAGAACACAAAATTAGAACTGCAATTGCAACTACAATTCATAAATTAAACCTCAAGTATTGATTAAACCCACTTTAATATAGCATTAATACTAGTAATTCACAATACCTATAACCTAATTCAACCCATAATCACATGATCACAAACCAAGAATTGGGGTTTTAGTAAAACATTATAAAAAGGTAAAAACAGTTACCAAATCGATTACCCATCAACTAGGTAAGAGTATTCAAGCCTTTACAAATGTTCCAAATTAAAGAAAATTAGTAACCCAATTCCAAAATATCTAAATTGAGTCTCAAAAAGCCTCCAAGTCTACTAGGAAACTCTAAAACTTCAAAGAAAACTATTCTAAATGGTAACAAGCCTCACAATTTATAGTTCAAAATTCAATTTATAGTTGCCAAAAATAGGCCACGAAAGGCCATTAGGCGAGGTAAGTCGAGTTCACCGAGTGGTTCGAGGAACCACCCTTTTCTCTCTTCTATTGTCTTTATGTGTTGGTTCTCAGCATCCTCAAGTCCTGTGACTTTGGGCGATCCATCTTGTCATCGCGAAATTGATTGTTGATTCGCGGACTGCCCATTTCCTGTCGCTGGCTTGGTTTCTTCCCTCAGGGCTGGCACACTGGAATTTTAGGCGGACTGAAGAGCCACTTGGCGAGTCTTCAAGTGGTCTTGGCGATCATCAGACTCGCCTTTCTCTACTTCTTCAACTTGGTTTGTTCCTTTTTGCATGTTAGTTTCCTTGCTTTGCTCCTTATTCCACATTCCTAAAAATCAAGGCTTTAACATCAGTTTATAGGATAAATTAGGCATTTGAGAACACTAAAACTATTAAAACAAAGCCCCAAATGAGTCCAAATCTCGGACTCATCACCTATTCATAGCACAAAAAATCTTTGTTATAGCTCATCGGACACCCCTTTTATTTCCACCACAATGCACAACGGATAAAAATTTATCATTTCTTTTTTTCTTCTCTTTTCTCTTCCCATTTTTTTTATATAGAGGGGTTCCATCTTTTTATTCACCACAAGTTCCCAAGGAAGAATTTCACAAACTTCTTACTCGGTTTCTTTTCTCATTCTTACCACACCCCCAACTTAGGCTTTTGGCTTAAGTTGGCTATTCAAACAAACCAATGCATCACGAAGGTTATAGGTGGGAAAGACATGACAATTTCAACAACGGTTTAAACATTTGTGTTCATGTTTCATCCAAAGAAACGGTTAGGCTCAAATGGTGCCAAGCTAGTTTCACACACTCACAAGGTGGTCACACAAAGGTATATCAATTAGGTTCTCTCTCAAGAATTCATGCCTAAGATCATTTCCTTCTATCATCAATGATAGTCAATTGGACCAACGGGGAAAGTTCTAGGTATCATCATACACACATTTCAAGTAAAACCCACCACACATGGCATTCAACATAATCATCGATCACGACTCTACAAGTTAAGCTCGCGTGCAACGGTCATTACAACACTCACCTTGACAATCTAACTAGTCACAATAAGATGCTAAGAGTTCACACAAGACTTATGCAACTCAAATTGCCTCGTTGGACTCGCACAAACATATCATTCATCAAGAGCACTATTCAAGTCATCGGTATTAATCACCGACACTCAAATGTACAAGAGAACAGTAAACACATTCACATTCAAGCAATGAAGAGAGAAGTCAATGAATCAACACCAACACCCAAAACATTTAGTACTTAGGCAACATGGAGAAGTTTAAAACGAAAACAACAAAATATCCCAAAAATAAAATAAAAACAAACTACAACCTAAAGGGTAGGTAGCTAGATACCTTTATCCCACCAAAAAAATTAATCATATTCCTCAATGCAAAATAAAAACTAAAAATATTAACAAGGAATAAAATGGAGGGAGAGTAAATATCCCTTGTCAGGCTAAGATTGAGGTGAACTTTGGGTCTTTGGGGTGGCTCAACATGGGCATCAGTGACTTGCTCGACTCCAACTTATGAAGGCTTCGCAACGATTTTCTCTTTGGGCTTAGACCCACTAGAACCAATCATGGACGTGACGCGCAGTGATTCCTCTGTGGCCACCCGTAACAAATCACCGTCCAAATCCTCCAGGTCCTCGTACACCTCATCTTCACGATATTTTAACTCCTCCTCATCCGTCTTGGGTGTGTCGGACTCCCTAACCTCATAAACTGCAACATCTCCAGTCACAGTAGCCGAAGGGATCTCAGAAGCACCTAAAACTAGAGGCATCTCAATACTAGAGTCCTTGGGGATATCTACACCACCCCCAAAACATCGATGTCGGTGGATTTCAACTCATCCACATCCAGATGCAGACTAGTAATATCAGCCTTAAGGCTGGTAAACAAATGGAGATGCGGTCTGTCATCTCACATACCTCAACTCGAGCGGTGAGGGAGTCCAATGCTACACCAAGAGCCCTGATCATCTCTTGTTGTTTCCTCAACTCCTCTCGTATAGAAGCAAGTGTCATAGTAATAGCACGTTCAATCATGGATGGGACAACTACTTTGGCTCGGGAAGCCCTTACATAAACCAAATAGTCAAAGTTGCCATTTTATAAATCATCGCCTGCGTGAAAGGAAGACAAGAGCCAGGAGTAGGGACAGTTATACCCAAGGGCTCAACTACCGGAGTGGGCTGACTAGTGTCGGCCTCCATGGACTCCACATCAACGACTGGGAAGTGTCCACCAGAGCTTTCTTCTTCTTCTCAGCCTCATCTTTTAAATACTTTGCCTTGATCCGATAAATATCACAAGACAAGTAAGGAGTAACCTCTATATCCATCTTCGCCATAAAATTCACACCCACTCGGCGACACAAGGCACTGATCAAAATCAGACATGGCAATGAGGTTTGATTTTGTTTGGCCCTCATAGCGATCTCATGAGCAATAATATAACCCAGTTTCAGGCTATCCCAATCGATGATACAGCCTAGAAGTGCAACCTTCAGATGCCGGATGATAGACTCATTATTTGATGGCATCAACGTGCTGGAAATGAACCTGAACCAATATCGTGCTATGATGTTCAGGTCCTTCTTCTCAATAGCAGCCCTCACCTCAATCAATGGGGTGTGCAATCACACAGCAGTGGGGCCAACCACCCCTTCAAGTAATCAAAATTATGAGTTTTGATCTTATCGGCCAAGTAGTGTTGATTCCACACCGTGTAGTCTAACTTATAATTTATATTTGTCTCGCGGGACATGAACTTTTTACCCATCACCTCTACAAACTCAATCGGTGCCATCAAACTAGCCTTCTTCTCTCCTTAGGTATCTACTTGGCGTAACCCTAGTAGAACTCCATAACCCATATAGGTACATATAGACCCTAGGGTTGTGTGAACTACTGGAATTTATAGTACCACAGCATCTCCCAAACTGTAGTATACATGTCCACCACTCTCTCCGCGTACAACTGCTTCTCCTCAAGTATCGTCCGGAAGCCAGCGGTCTTCAACTGATTCATGGATCAAGGAGGATGTACTGGGACAGGAGGTACTTGCGGTGCTTGTGAAGCTGGTGGTTCTGGAGGCAGTGTCACTGGATCATAAGTTGTCTTAGACCGCAATTTTGAACGTTTCCGCTTCACCATCTCGGCTCCAGGTAACAGAGTATGGACTGGAGTCTCGGACCACACAGCCTCTTCACTATCAGACTTGAATGAGGTGAACTAAATAGAGTCGAGGTCAACATTGTCATCTGAACTGGAGTCAGTCACGACCCGCTTCTTACTATTTCCTTTACCACTCACCTAAGGAGGTTTAAAATGAGTAAGTCAGGAAGTCTCAACCTTTATCGCGATCACAACCCATTTGGCCTTCTTTCTGGGTGGTGGACCTCATGCTAGAACTTTAGGTCTAGCCATACCTTTAAATGCAAAAAAATGAGAAAAAATGCAATTGTAGAGGGTTAGTGAAATAGAAATCTTAAAAAGTGCAGAAAAACTTGTCAAATGTTACGTCGAGTCTCGGCAAAAAGAAGACTCATCAAATGTTACAAAAAAACTCAACAAAAAATTAGGGTAAAAGGGTGAGACTAATGACCATTCGGCGAGTAGTCAAGCACACTCAATAAAAGAGAGAGATCTCGATGAATGTTACAAAAAATTTCAGCAAAAATAAAGGTCATGAAGGCGATCCCAGTTCAAATTGGCGACTCGTTGAATCACTCCGGTGACCTACAGGGTCATCACTGAAAGTAACAGTGGCTCCCCTTCATAAACCTGGCAGATAGGCGATGCGGAGGACCTATGGAGATACGTCGAGTCAACTCGGCGAGCTCAAAGAAGCTCGCCGAAATGGCTAACGCATAACCTCCCCAATCATTTTTTATGATTTACAACCAACAACCTATGACACATCAATTAATGCACAATTTCCAACAATTTCAATCTACCTACTACGAATTTCTAACTCGGGGTACTCAGACTTCCCCCAATTGATTCAAATTCAACCAAACGATGACTTTCCCCTTAAGAACGACGTCACCCAATCCATCATCGGGAAAATTGGCCTAAAAGATTGATTTAGCATGCTCAATTTCAAATTGAAGTTTTACGAGTCAATAGGCATACAATCAAGGAATAACAGTTAGCTAAGCACGAAGGATCCATTACACTACCCATTAGCATTTCTAGTATAGCATCAAAATAAATAAGATTAGGGAAACCAACCTCAATTGAAGACAAAGAGACAAACTCGACAAAAAGAGGAGTGGAAAAAGTTCACCACGACGCTTCAGATGCAAAGCACACGACACACAAACAAACAAAATGTATTCTAAAGTTTGATTGAAAGAGAAGAAAATTTGAAAATTTCAAAAAAAAAAAGAAGATTTGAATTTAAAAGGCCAGGGATCGTTCAGATCGCGCCCCATTTGGCGACCTATTAAAGAAAGCAACCTTAAAATTTTCCCAATCAAAGGACCCGCATCCTCCGCCCTTCCTTATTTCCATTCGTTGAACCATATTTAAGCAACACCCTTAAGTTGATAAGCGGATAATTCCACCTTTCCCATCAAAGTCACTCCCATGATCATCAACACATTGTAAACCTCATCATTATTGAGGGTATTCCTCAACCCTAGAACCATGAAACTCTGGAGGATTTATTCTAGTGAAGTCTTTGACTCTAGTTGTCGTCGTACCCACATTTGCGTTTATGGGGGCACAACCTCCTTACTGTCTTGTGTCATCATGGCTTGAGCCAACACTTGAAAAGTTGCCCTAAACTTTGCATTAGTAACTTGTTCGGCCAAAGGGTCGATCGGAATTTGAGGAGCTTGAGGAGGAGCCTATTGTTCCACATTTTCATTTGCATTCCGCCTAACATAAGATCTTCAAGGTGCCATTTCCTAAAAAGCATTGGATATCGATTAGGAGAAAGAACACTTAAAGTTAGACTCTATCGCTTATACCGATTAGGAGAAAGAACATCAGGTTGAATTTCCTAAACAACTTATAGCTTCTCATTCATGAATGTGGCGCGCTTCACACTCATGAACAAGACTTTACTCGACGTGGCTTATGAGACATCCTAAGACCTTTAAAGATGCAATATTTGGACAACTTTTAAGACAATAGGCCATAACTCAATTGTATGCAAAAATACAATAATAACTCAGTTGTATGAAAATACAATAATAAGTCTGATTGTATATAAAAATACAAAGTAACTCTGTGGGAGATTCTCTAACCGACAACCATCACTATGAGCTATATGATGATACATTGTCTAGCCCACGCTGCCAGAACTGTCTTATACTCTGCCAAGGTATAGAACCTACTATTAAGTGGATCCACTAGTCTATGCTAAAAAGTAATAAGGAATCATCTAAAAAGTATGACCCTTTCTACGCAGGTTGGCTACATGGTTTATGAGGGTTGTGAGTTGTCTTAACTCTCCCCCATATCGGTGCTCAATACTACTCCCAAATTATAACTAGCTCATATGTTTAAAAACATAACTCTTTCT
>JAJOOF010001043.1:0-37047 GCA_029582545.1 Solanum lignicaule | reverse complement strand
AATAATAAATGGGCCCAAATGAGGTCAAACTTTTTGGCTAATAAAGTAGTAGGTAATTAATGGTGTTAAATTGTCCAATAATATAAATTTTAAAGGTACAACCATAAAAGAAGAATGTACAACACTATCTAAGCACATATCATCTAACACTTGTCATGTGCTAAGTAGTAGATATTCCACTTATTATTATATATATATATATAAAATAATGTTAGTTATAACAATCACTTTTTTTTTTTTAACTAACATGATTTTATGAAGGGAAAATTACGCAGCAAACTTATACTACTTAGGAATCGTTTGATATAGTGTATAAAAATAACGTTCAATAGAATGTATTAGTAATACTTGTATTTAGTTATGCTTGCATTTGTTATACATAGATTATTTATTATGCATTGTTTGTTTGGTGAATTAAAAATAGTAGGCATTAATATAAAAATATTTATTTACAAAAGTATCCTCCACAATTATATGGTAGAAAAGATGTAAAAGTGTTTTTGAGGGGTAATTGAGTCTTTAGCCATGCTAATGCATTTATTATATCTCTTTGCATTACTAATACCTAGAAACCTATGGTATTAGTAATACACTCATCAATACACAATACAATGTATAACTAATGCAAGCCTTAGCAACACATAGCACGAAAAGTGTACCAAACAAGGGATTACTAATACACAAAATTATTACATGCATATTTTTGTTAATAAACTCTACCAAACAACCCCTTAATTAGTCATCATAGCTATAGTATAATTACCATTCGCGACTAACATTAACCATTAATTACGTGGGCTGACTTTGAGTTTGTATAATTAGTCACATTTGTATAATTCGCCACATTTGTATAAATCACAACTAACAATTCTTTGTTTGATTTGTATTTGTATATGACGATGGTTTCCTTTGGTTTTTCAGTTTTATCACCATATACATTCAATCTTTTTGTGTATAACTTTTTAAAGTTTGTATAAACGTGTTGTTTTCGGATTTTGTATAATATAATTTATATAATGTAATTTGTATAATATAATTTATATAACTGTTTAAAGTTCATATGTTTATGTTTGTAACAATTCGTTATTTCAAGTTCTATCATATATTTGTATAATTCCAGACTTTATATTATCCAACTATACAAAAATACGTGAATTATACAAACGTACCCGCGAATTACACAAACTATAGGTGAATTATACAAATTATTGCCCTCTCGCGCTCGTCTCTCTCCTCCCTATCCCAATCTCGCTCGCCTCTCTCCTCTCTCCCAATCTCTATTGCCAGATATACAAATACATATTATATCAGTTATATATATACAATTCAACCAATTGAAGTCATCTGAACATGCAAAGCCAAAAAAGTAATTGGGATGGTTGTATCTCTCCTACCGATTCTTGGATAAAGAGATTCATTGCATGCCTCCTCCTTAATCATCAAAAAATGACTACAGATCCTTTGCTCAAAGGATTCACAATAGCCTTGGGTTTTAACCAAAATATAGCTATATATAGCGGATGAAGTTACAACAGAAAATACATAAGGTTAAGTCTGCATAAAAGATGAGTAAATTAGATGTGAGAGTAAAAGGGCACCTTGGAAAATCATGTTATGCAAGGTGTCAAGTGGATTAATATCATAAGCAACCCCACAATCTCCTTGCGACAATATCCAACAACTTTCATTAAGTTGGGATTGCCCCTAATCTTTGGAGCTTGCAAAAATTTCAGTTCATTCTACACCAGCACAAGCAATTTTTCCGAGTAAGCACAAACTAAGAGAACACTCATTAAATGTAAAGGCAAAGGATCATAAGGGTACACTACCACAAAATAGACACAAACCTCCAATCTTGGCAGTTTGTCGTCATGTCTACGAGTCCCATAGTTCCTTTCATAATAAGCCAGAGCTTTACCTAGAACAGAATCATCAGTGGGCATTCGCGCACAATAGTTCCTTTCATCCTCAACCAGAATCTTGACGGTAACATCCTTAGTAACTTTACATTGATCAGAAGCAATGGGCATTTTCTCACCATAGAGCTTTCCTAAGTCAGTGACTTCAATAAGGTTCTCTACAGAAAATTGACTGATAAACCGACTCAGTTCCTCTGATGTGAATTCAAGAAGTTCATTCTCCTCATTTAACCTGGGGTCAAGAAGATCATCCTTTTCCTCCTTTGACCTGACGTCAAGACTCAAGAAGATCATCCTTCTTAAGGGAGCATTCCTTTCATCCGCAGGGCAGGTAGAAAGATCCTGTAAAGAAGTGAGAAAGGTCTCACAGCATTATCATCAAGAAAGAGCTGTTAATTTCAATCAGTAGCCAAAGCAGCTTTTCAGTTTTCAAAAAAGTTCCATCCATAGAACTCAGTCGTTGATTTTAATTGTCATTTAGTTCTTATTGTTACCGTTTTTAGAGTTGGTTATATGATTGGATTATAGTGCCTCTTGCCCTTTTCTTAGGACTACAAATATGATTTTGGGATGAGTGTAACAGTTAACTATCAAAATTGAATGAAAACTTAAATTTTGTATCTGCATTTTCTTTCTTCTCTTTTAGTGGTACTGCTACCATCTATTCCATAAAATATCACCTAGTATTTTGTATCTTCCCTATCGAAAGCCGCAGCAACAACAACAACATATCCAGTGAAATCCCACAAGGGTAAAACAGTCCTTACTACAGAGGTTTGGATGTTTCTAAAGGACCCTGGCGCGCAGAAAATCCAGGTGCAAAGGAGATGGTGAAAAAAATATACTAACATGTAAGTCTACCAAAAAGAAGCAAAACAACAATACAATAGTATCATAATTGAAGCAAACTAAACAACGTACCAAACAAAAAAGAAAAACAACAACTGCCTTATAATCCAAACTATCACCAGGATGGTGGGTGGAAACGATGAATTCAGTAGCACGATCTATGACAATGTACGATTTTAATAAGAAGCATTTTTTTTTGTGGTAGTTGTTATTTTGATTCAACCATAACTGCGGAAGGGCGAACGGATAAAGGATATCCCAATCAACTTGTTGTTGTAAATAGGGTATTGTAGATCTTTAAGGCATCTCCAACCCTATACTCTATTTTACTTTTCAAATATAGAGTTATTTATTTTTTCAGATAACCAACTCCAATCCAATTCTTTATTTTAAAATCTAAAAATGAATCTTTTTCTCTTTCCTCAATATTATATTATTATTTCTATTTCATTCTTATTTTCTTATTTCATAGTATAAATCCTTTATTTCTTTTTCCCAATAATTACTTTATATAATTTTCATGTGATATAAAAATTTATTTTTTTATTAATATAAAATTATATTTTATTCTAAATTTTAAATAACATAAATTGCAAGAAAATATTATATAATATACAAATTAATGGACAAATTCAAATAAAAGTGAAATACAATTACATAAACACTCAATTTTCAAAATTATTACATTGCTCCCATAAATTCTCTATTAATGCATTACGGAGTTCAAAATGAGCATTTTTGTCCTTAATTTTTTTATATCTAGCTAGAAGTTGTTTAAATTAGAGATTTTCATCTACCACCATTTATGTCGTTGGAGTTGGAGCCTCTACGACATCTTGAATTGGTGCATTAAGATTACGTTAATCCTCAATTATCATGTTGTGCAGTATAATGCATGTAGTCATTATATCATGTAACACTTTCTTTCTCCAAAAACGTGATGGTCCTGCAAAAATTGCAAAACGTGATTGTAAAACTCCGAATGCACGTTCAACATCTTTTCGGCATGATTCTTGTTTCATCGCGAATTAATTATTATGTTATGTATTGTATTTTATCTTGCATTTAAATTATTATGTTTTGTATTGTATTGTTATCTTGTATTTTAATTATCATATTATGTGTTTAAATTAAATTTTTCATCTTATCATTTTAATTTTCTGTATTCTTTATAGTGAAAATTAATAATAAAATCAAATTATATTATCGATGAAAATTTAAAAAAAAAATACTTGTTGACACTCAATTTTGGCCTAACATTTTCAAACTTCGTAACTTTTAAGTTTTATTTATTTAATAGTTCAATTTTTTTTATTTTTTTTATAGTTTTAAATAAGTTTATCGATAACTCTCCTTATTTATCAAAATTTATGATTTTTTATCAGTTAAGTTTAAAATTGCATTTTTACATGTCATTAGTTGCGTTAATTATATATGTTTTAGTATTCATTTCATTTGTTACATTTGCTAATATTCATTTTGATATTTTCCACAGTATAAAAATTCATTTAAAATTTATATATACAGATTGATCGATGAATTTGGGCCACAATCTCAGGCCCGTGATTTGAACCCATTGTATTACAACTCCCTATTTAAGTAAATTTTAGGTCAAAAGCAAGGGGGTGGATAATATTTTTAGACTAAGTGGTGAAAAATTCAAAATGAAAAAAAAACCCTAAGAGATTTTTCTATCCTCTTCTCAAAGAAGCCGCCACCCACCTTCCTCATCACCACCCAAACTCCATTTCCGGCCAACTTCAACCAGCCAGCCATCGAACCACCACGAAAACGACCTCCAAACCAGCACAACTCCACCAGTAGCCACCAACAATCAAACCCAAAACTCCACTACAAATCACCATTGCTCCACCCACCAAGCTCCAACACAACCAACAACCACCGCCTGAAAACAGCCCAACAACACTCCATTTCGGACGAAAATGACCATCAAACAACCACCTCCAAAACCCCTTTTCGTTTTTCTCATTTTTCGGGCAACAGCTCCTGTGAGGAGCTCGAAGCTCCGATGACTCGGAGCTAAACGAACCAGTCCCTTCCCATCTCCCCTTTCACGATTTTTTCTCTTATTTTGCAGGTAACCTGCTGCCATTCAAATGAACTCCAAGCTCCGGCGTAGCTCTGAACCAGATGCGACCTATCTCCGACGAACTTCGAGTCCAACTCCGTCAGACCCCACGCGAGCTCAGGTGGTAAACAAAGAACCCCTCTTCCTTTTCCGTTTCACTAGATTTTCCTCTATCTATTTTGTTTTGTTCATCTCCGGTGAACCGGATTTTTGTTTGATTTTACATGTTACTCGTACAAATCTGGCCGAAGGGTTTCAAACTCCGACAACTATTATTTTCATTTTATGTTCCTTCCTCTGTTTTCAATGTTGCTGCCGAACTATCTGTTGGTGTTTCATAGTTTCATATCTTAATATTCTCTAATTTTGTTTGGGCTATTTTGCCTTGAATTTGCTTTTATTTGTTTCTGCCTAAAGTTTTAATCTTATTTATTTTGTTATCAACGTTTTGACTGTCAAATAGTTAGTATATAATATTCTTTGGTGTTTGTGTTTTTATTCTCAGCTTTCTATTGTTAGGCATGTGATTTTTGTTTTATTTTTACTTTGTTAAATATATTGTGTACAGCTTATAAGGTTTCATTAATGGGTAATAAATTTTGGTTACTTCCGTTTAGCTTTATAATTTAGTTGCTTTCTATGTTTATATTTATTTGAAAATTTCATGTGATATAATTTAAGTTGTTTTAATTTTACAAGCTTATATTAGGTATTTTTACATGTGAATATAGTTGCTACGGGATCATTTATTTGGTTATTGTGATTATTTTGTTAAGTTAATATTACTTGATTGTTATTATGGTTATGTTAAAATTTTATTATTTGGTCACTGTTTTGCAAGTTATTACATATTACTTTAATATTATCTTTGTGAGTTTTATATTAATTTTGTGGTTATAAGTTGAACCATGGCCAATGAGAAAATCTCTCCGTCGATTTTGGAGGCCTTCCCTTTTTAAAAGACGGAAATTTAGTTCAAGCTTATATATTTTGTTTTGTTAAAATTGGCCAACAAAAAAATCTCTCCGTCGGTTTTGGAGGCCTTCCCAATGTTAAAGACGGAAATTTAGTTTAAGTTTATATATTTTGTATGTTAAAATGGCCGATGAAGAAATTACCGTCGATTTTCAAGGTCTCCCATGTTAATAAGACGGGTTTTTATTTTTAAGTTATTATTAATTTTATTTTTTTTTATATTTATTTAGTACTAACACTTTTACTAAGTGTCTTTACAGGTACCCGGAGTTGCTTCCATTGAAGCTATTCGAATTAGGTTTGAATTATACTCTTATTTATATTGTATATTATTGACGATAGGCAAATTTAGGCCGATTCCTATATTATTGTTTTATCATATTACTTATGTATATTACATGTTTATTATATTTGTACGTTATTTTATTCTCCTCCTCAATTTGAAAAAAATGAATTCAGTCGGGATCCACATTTGTGGATTTCGAAGGATGCTTAACCCCTTCCCTTCGAAATAACTTGAACCCCTTACCTAGAATCTCTTGGTTTCGTAGATCATATAATTGGTTTCCTAGTTTTTCTAAAATTAGGTGACGACTTCTTTAAAATTTATTTATTCTTAAAATTCTTTAAAATCAACTTAATTGATTATTTTTTGAGTCACCGCGACGTTTTGTCCTATTCGAATAGAGTATGGATGTAAACAATACTATTAATTCGGGATGAAAGTAATATATATTAAATAATATATTATATTACATTTAAATGAAGTATGAATAGTAGATATTTAATTAATAGCATTATATGTAAAATAATATGTTAATTAGAAAGTAATAGAAACATTCATAAAGTGAAATAGAGAGTGTGAATAGTAATTCTTCAACACCTCTCTAAATATGAAGAATAGAGGGTGATATAGAGTTGGATTGGAGTACTCATTCTCTATTTTACTCTCCAAATATAGAAAATGGAGAGTAAAATAGAGGTGGGTTGGAGATGGTCTAAGATCAAGGAGCCAGTGATTTTACCGAGGAAGCAGACTAACGTCGAGCCAAAATTTCTGAGTAATGTGACATTGTAGGAGCGTATGTTCAACAGTTTTAATGGTTATATGGAAGATGGGACAAATATGATCGGGTATGATACCCAACCGATGAAGGTATTGGATTGTCGGGAAGCGTTCGTGCGTGCATAGCTAAAGGAAGAATTTGATCATGTTAAGAGATCTTATTCTCCATAGCCAGGCATGAGGAAAAGTTGCGGTGCCCGTTAAAATTCATGCATTTTTACTTTAAGTTCATGTTATAAAACTGAAATTTAGATAACATAGTTGAAATTAAGTCATATGTACATAAATTTGATGAAAAATATATATTTAAACTTGAGGCAAAAATCAACAAAATTAAGCAAAACTAGTTGAAACCGTTTATGATTTAAAGTTCTAGCAAAATCAACTAAAGTCCCGCGGGAAAAACTGAACTTAATTATAAAAAAATAGTTGAAGCCACATTAACTTTATTTAATTTGGTATAATATAGGAGAGAACGATCGATAGGATTGGACTTAAAATAGAATGAGAGATAAGAAACAATAATAATCATATATCAGCTTTGTCGAGGGTAAATTATTGATTGAATATTCTCAAATTATTAGGAGCTAGTAATTGACAATGTGAACAGTAATTGCATTGTTTGGATTTTATTAGCTAGCATACAACCATCATTATTTTTGTTCTATCTACTGTTTGCCATGAATCATGATTGACCAAAACATTAGAGATAGGTATTTGGTTAGACTTTCAATTTTTTTAATTTTTTTTGAACTTGTATTTGATTAATAAATTTTAAAAATTACTTTTATCAATCACAACGTGATCAAGATTTTATTTGATTTTCTTTTTGAATTCTAAAAATCAACTGTTGATATTACTCAAGAAATACTTATTTTCTTTAAAGCTAAATTAAACACCTTAATTCTCTAAAATAAATAAATATATATCTTAAATATAAAGCAACTTGATTTTCTAAAAAATAATAAAATAAAGTTAGTTATTACTATCTCAATTTCATATCATTTAACTCATTTAAACTATAATTTTATTAATAATATTTTAAAATTCTAAATTTGACTATTATATTTTTTTCTATTCTCATTTTTACTATTAAGAATAGAAAAAAATATAATAAACTTTCTAAATTAAATAATTATTTATATTACCCATATGTAGAAATGAGACTTCAAAAGGACCAACACTGCATTATTTCATTGTACTATAGGCAGTACTAATTGTACATTTTACTAAGGACCAACACTGCATCTTTGCATTGTACTAATGGTAGTACTAATTGTACATCAAAAAACAAACACACTTTCTCTAGAACTTTCTTGCTATATCTGCCAAAATTCTAACCCTAATTTCTCGCCTCCTTCCTAAAGTCGCAGCGTTCTCTCAACTCTCCCTTCTATTTCTCGCTTCTTCAATGGCGAATCCATCTGCTCCTTACTTTTTCCTCTTTCCCTACGCACTTTAAATCTCTGTCTGAAGCTTTGCTGAAGATCTGTGCTTGTTTCCGACGCGCTGCGGAGCTACTTGTTGATGCTTTAAGTTTCTGTCCTCCTGGGTAAAGTCGCTTTATTCTGTCTACTGTTCCTTGTACTTCTTACTTCTTCAATCGCCAATCCATCTGATGCTTATTGTTGTCTGTTTCTCTATACAGTTAAAATCTCTCGCCCAAGCTTTCCTTAAGATTTCAGTTTCTTTCCGACGACCTGCGCAGGTATTTCTTTATGCTTTAAGTCAAATTTACATGTTTGTTCTATCATTTGCTCTTTCTCTCATTCCTAATTCGTCTGCTGTTTTGCTCTTTCTTCTGTTCCTAATTTGTCTTATATGTACCATATTACGCCATATTATACTCTATATGTATCTACTGCAAACTTGTGCTCAATAATTCCATGTATTTCTCTGTTTCACTATCTTCAACATCCAACCACCACAGGCCCTGCTTCCTCATAACAATTTTACATTCAATTTGTCAATATGTAGTTCACACTGCTGATAATTGTTAAATTCTCTGTTAATTAACGTACATTTATCTTCGTAAATTTTGCCTGCATATTTACCCATCAGGTCGACAGAGAGACGCATGTCAAAATATAATGTTTCACAAATAGTTCGAACAAGTAGATACATTGTTAGCTGCAAAATTCTATTATAGAATATCAAATTCTTACATCTTTGGTACTTACTGTGTCTTACTATTCACTGTGCTCAACACGATGGCAGTGTATTACATGTTCTACAGTGTTCTTCTCATGTTAGCCGCTTCAACTCATTCGATGAATAGGTTACACTATTTGGATGGAATATTTATGTTGCTTCATTCACATTATAGGAAGAATACCACCTCCATTTTCCGAGTTAAACGTATTGTCATTTCTCACATATGTTGTATCCCCATATGTTCTGTATTCGCAGCTTTTATATGTGTTCGCTTTCTTTTGCCTCAATACTTGTCCAAACAAATTCATTATCAAAATCCAAGAAAAATTTCCCTCTAATATAATTACTCGCTCTTTTAATTTGTCCCATATGTCCTTCTAACTTATTTCATATTTAATTTGCTTACATTCAATATTCCTAAATACTCACTTTATTTGCTAGCAGATTGGCTGCAACTGAACCATACAAATACCACTCATCCACACCAGTCTACTGTGTTTGCACCAGCCTCTTCATTATCACCACCTTAGAGGGATTGATTCAAATGCTGGCCCAAACCATATATACAGCTTAGCCACTCCACCAGATTGACAGACATCCCTGCCGTGGTCACATGTTCCTTTTTTTCCACACCCATGATCTATACGATTTGATGCACCCAGGAGCTATTCTTGCATTTTTCTCTTCAGCTGTAACAAAAAACAATGAAATGCAGTCATAATTGTTATCTCACCCATTTGTCCTACTGACTGCAGTAGGACAGTCTGTCATAATGGTTACTAGGCTAAATTTTTCACACTTTATTTGTACTCCTAATCTACTTCTTCTCTTATTCATTTAGTTGCCGCTGTTTGCTCGTCACTTTTCCTTCAGCTATTTTAATTATCGTTTCAGCTTTTTCCATTTCTCCGATTTTTACGATGGTCGAAATTGTGAATGGCTATTAAAGGTTATTACCTGCTACAAATATTTGATGTACTATAATTAATGATTCGTTTCAGTTGTTCCATATTTTGTTGTAACTTATTCCCTGTTTACTTGCCTCATATTGAATAGTGTTACATACCAAATCTATTTCACAGGAGATTGCGCATAAATTAAACATCAAAATACCACTCATACAGAACACCTTGTTGACACCCAATATTGACCGACCTTTAATCTTTTGAAATGCTATTCGATTAACACGTGTTTTTAAAATATATTTCGAGTTTAAAATTTTAATTGATTTTGTCTAAAAAAAAATTGTACATTTTAGTATGTGTGCTTTATAAAATTATCATATATTATTAAGATATTTTTTAAAAAATTATTAGTAAAACTCAAAGTAATTATTTTATTCAAATGTTTTAAAATTTAAATGATTTCAATTATATAAAAATATTATGATATTTGTAGCATTTTGATTTGAATAGCATTTCTTAAAAAATTTCCTCTAAATCATTTAAATTGTAACCACTTTTATTCTAATTCCTTGCAATTTTAGCCTATCAATTCCAATTTTTATTTCAATTATAGCTATCCTTTCATTTCAATTCTAGCCAATTTTATTACAAACTTGGCTACCCAATTTTCAATCTAATTTTCAGATTTTTAATTCCATTTAATCTCATCCGTCCATCTTTTAAGTTAAATCCTAGCCGCTCATTTAAACTAATCCTACGGACCAGATCTAATCTCCCACAACCTTCCTATTTTACTCCTAAAAAGATCAAAACCCTAAGAGAACTCATTCTCTTCCTCTCTAAACCAGCAGCCTCCTCACCCACCTCCATCTCCTTTTTTTTCCCGGCGACAATCGCCACCACCTGCTGGTGGCAGCCGCCTCTCTCTCTCCCGGTCGCCTCCCTCTCCTCTTCTCACCCGTCTTCTCCAACGAGAACCAGCGAGCCACCGGCGAGGAAAGCAGCAGCAGCAGCTCCAGCCGACGACAACTCCAGCAGGCTCCATCGGCGAAAACAGCAGCTCCAGCCGGCAGGAACCGCCAGCAGCCAGGCGAGACCACCATCAGCAACCACTGGACAGCAGCTCCAGCCGACAACAACAACAGCAACAGCTGCGACCAGGCAGCAGTTCCGACCAGCTCCGACCAGCTCCGACCAGCAGCTTCAGCAACAGCCAGCAACTCCAGCAAGCCAACTCCAACCAGCAAACAGCTCCGACCAGCAACAGCTCCAGCCGGCGGGAACAGCCTGCAGCCAGGCGAGACCACCAGCAGCAGATTCTGGTGAAGTCCCAGCTTTGGGAGGCATTAGACGGATCTCGACAGATCCGTCTTTGGTATTTTAAATCAAATCTTTACTTTATTTCATTTCGTGTGATTCATATATTCTTGTTGTAATGTTTGTTAGTGTTTATCATGCTTGTTACAATTTGGTGATGTTTGAATAATGAACCATAATGCATACTAGTACGCTATATCTCTAATTGATTATTGCTTGACTAAATCCGATTATCCTTGTAATTAAATTAACTTTGTTGGGTTTTGCTGTTCTTCTAATATCATAACTCTAGTATAATAATTGATTCTTAGTAGATTAGTGTAAATCGAATTAATTTTGATTCCGTACCATCTCTTTAAAACTGATTCCCTGTGATTTCCAAATAACTGTAGTATATTATTATTTACGGTCCTAATTGATTTGTCTTTCATGTGTATCTTAGTGTTCTTCTCATAATTATTTCGATTATATGGTAAGCTCAGGGATACAGGGATTTTGACATTTGATGGTAAAAAGTTATTTTTTTAATTTTATTTATTTATTTATTTTTTCTTTAAATATTACTTGTCTTAATCGATTTTTGCATACTACTTGTCTGTTAATTGATTCCTTTTGCCTTAATTAAAAATTGACAGATTTTCTTACTTGATTATATTTGGCAAAAGATTGCGACTGATATTAATTGACCCCTTTTCCAATATATTCCCGATCTTCTATATATTGTTAATGCGGTGACTCCTTAATTGATTTTTTTGCCTTAATTAAAATCAGCAAGCATGGGTAATTTAGGATTTCTTTTGTCTTTTTTGGGAATTTCGGCTGATTTAGTTCTCCCATTGATTAAGGAAATCATATTTTAAATTGATTATTAATTTATTCCTTTCCTTTATTGTATGCCCTCTTACTCCCTATATAAATCAAACTTCCTCTCACTCTTTTACCACCTTAGACGATCTGCTCACTCACACACAATTCTCACTTGACTTTGCTCATACTAAAATACTAAAAAAAATATATATTGCTCTCTACTCTGAAAGATTAAGTTTTCCGGTAAACCTAAAAGCTCCTCTCTGTGTTGCTGTTTTGCTGTGTTCGGGTCGTTCTTTGGATTAAATTCGTCTTCATTGCTGATATATTTTAGACTGCTTAACCGGTTGGTGCTCTTCATACATGTGTTTAATTTTTGTTCTTGCATCACTATTTAGTTGCTTGATAGGCATGATGTTATATAAGTGATATCATATTCGTTGTTTATTATACTTACTGCTTGAACTGATCAGCATGTGTATTTATTTTGCCTATATGTTAATTAAATGTTGTCATGCTCTCTTCATATTATATGCTGGTGGCGCACTGCTCTCTCTATTTGAACAGGTGTTGAACTTTAAGTACGGGGTTGAAAAGTCGCTATGGATGTCAGACTGAAGTTTACCTTATCCTGTTTAATATTTGTATTCAATTTTTATTCGATTTTGTAATAATCTGTAAACTCTCTCCATATATATGATATACTTGGGGATCGTCTAAGGGGGGAGGGGACTTACGTGCTAATTGATTTTTATCGCCAACTTACTTGTTGATAGAGACATGCCTATAGGAGTGTGATTTAATTGCTTATTCATTTTCTCGTGCTAAAATTTAATTAGAATAAAAGATAGCTGGTTGATTTTTATTTACTTAATCGTCGTTTAATTTGTAGACTTGTTCTATGTTAGCAACCTTTTTAATATTAACTAATTATATGCTAAAAATAATTGATAAATCTGGTGTAATACGCCTATCAACATGCAATAATAATTAAGATTTGTGACCTTTGCATGTTGATCTATGTTGGTATGTTGGTGCATCATCAATTCGGTTGTATAAAAGTGATAAAATAAATAGCTGTTTTGCTCAATAATATGTCACATTTTGGGTTTAACTTTAAACTTAGAAGCATAGCCTATAGAATTTAAACGTCGTTCCATATGTTCATAAAGTTAGATTCCACGCCTATAGTATTTATTATTTGCATAAAATTTGATTTAGAGTCGTGATTAATTGTTATCTTGTTTAGCTAACAATGTGCTAGTGTTTCGAGCTCATGTTTAGGATGTAATAATTAATTTTGGTAGTTCATTTTAAAGAGCATACATCGGGGTATAAAAATCAGCATCTAGGTTTTTGATAAATACTCTAGTATGCTATCTAAAAAATAAATCATGTCTATATGGGTTGCAAATTAATGTTGGCATGTTAACTCTTTTCTCACATATTAAAGCTTATGGTTAAATATTTCCTAACATGCAAATTGACTAGTAATAGTGCTATAAGTATGAAATACGTGTGACATTCTTATCACCTAGAAACCATGTCTATAGGATTCAATAATTAAGCTAGATATGTTAATAAATCTGATAATAATTTCAGTGTTTCTTTTATATATCTTGTCATATAATAGAATTCATGCATATAGAATGTAATTAAAACTTTACCGCTTGGAAATAGAGAATCAAGTATATAAGATTTTGATATATTTTTACATGCTAATCATGTGAAACCTTATTTCAAAATTGTAGCAACTTTCCAGCATGTCGAGTAATAGAATTACATCTCGTTATGCATTTTTCTGCAACTGTTTTGTAACATGAGTTATTGTCACTTAAAAAATAATTTAACAATTTCCTTTTGCACGCCCATTTTTAAAAATTTGCCCTGTCTAGATAAAAAATTTAAATTAAATGAAGGTCTGGCTCTAATGTTATGCTCACATTAAAATCTTGCTACCTTAAATACCTGATGCCTGTTAATTATTTTCCACATTAAAACACCTCTCTGCCAATTTTAAAGAAATATTGCGATATTACTTTTGCTGCTAAATTTGTTACCGCATTTTTTTTCTAGTCTTAAAAAATGTGTCCTAATAAAATTCTGCTTGAATTTTAGTCTCTGCGTTATTGGTAATTGTCTTGTCATTCCTAATCAACCAATAGATAATTTTCATGCATGCTTTATCAATAATAAATAAATTCTGCATATAACCCTCTGTCCTTGATTAAATCATTTAACGCATTATTATGAAGCCACGTGTATGTTTGTATGTTCACACACCTAAGCATGTGACCTTTTCACTCTATCTGTGTTTGCTAGCATGTCCAATAAAATTTAGAGGCCAATATGAGATTTACGTGTTAAGTGTTGTCCTATTTGTTTGACTTGGTGTCTAGGTGGGCCAATTAGGATTTTATCTTTGTCTAACTTCACCCTAATAGTAGTTCAATGCCTCTTGGACCTTAAGTGGGGACGATAGGCACCTTTTAGAGACGAAAGTATGCGGTGGTGGGGTAGGGGTAGTTTAGGCCCTATGGATATGATGACATCGACTCGGTCTAAATGACAAACCTTGGTTTTGTCTGTCCCTACGAGAAGCCGATCGAAATAAGAAAGTCGAGTGCTGATCCTAAAGTCCTTCAGAGTCTCCCTTTCCTTTTCTCCCTTTACTTGTTATAATTATTTGGGGTAGTTTAATAAAAATAAAAAGTGTTTATTCTATTTAATTGTGTAAATTTCTGTTCCCTCGCTCATCTCTTTATTTATTGTGTAATATTTATTTATTATATTATCATTTAGTCTCGCATGCCTAGCTAATTAATTAAAATAACTAAAATGTCCTAAATTGCTTAATTTCATGTTGTCACCTAGCTATGCATAATAAACTAATTAAAGTAATTTAAATAGCCTTAATTGTCTAATATTATTTATCGCTTAGTAACCATGCTAATTAAATAACCAAATAATGAAGTGACCTTAAATGCTACTTGTAACCCCCACATATTGCATGAGACACGGCCGGGATCCACATTTGTGGACCTCGAGGGATGCCTAACACCTTCCCCTCGAGGTAACTTGAACCCTTACCTTGATCTCTGGTTCGTGGACCTTAGCTAGACTTAGTTAGGTTAGATAGGTGCCCTAACGCGCCTTAATTCGTTAGGTGGCGACTCTTCAATTGCCCAAAAGAGTTGTTAGGTCGTGCACCAGAACCCGTTTTGAGAAAAACGGGGCGCGACACACCCTGCAGGGTCTGCAGCAGCCTCTTCATTATCAGCACCTTAGACGGATTGCTTCAACTGCCAACGCAAACCGTATATACACGCTACCCAATCCACCAGATTCACAGACATCCCCCCTGTCATCACAAGTATATTATATGTTTTCCTCCTATGATCTATGCAATTTCCTATAGCCACCAGCTATTCTCTCATTTTTTACTTCGCTTGTCACTACAAATTTCCAAATACAGTCAGAATTCTTAGCTCAGCCATTTGTAGTACTCACTCCAATTGGAAAGTCTCTCCTACTGCTACTACGACTAATTTATACTACTTTATTCCTACTGCTAATTTAGTAGTTCTCTTACTGTTTTACTTTCCACTCTTTCCACATCGGTTGTCATTCAATTGTTCTAATTTTCCTTTAAAGTTTGCCCTGCTTTCTTGTTTCCCGGATACTCCAAAGTGCTATTCACTCTTCAAACTCATTAATTGCTAGGCCTACCATTCTAGACAAATAGTTGCTTCTAAGCTTATTCTTACTTTCTCTCATTACCTTCTCATTTCTTTCTTCACAATTAAATTTGCTAAAAGTATATAATCCCTTTACAGATTGTGCTTACGTAAGAGCGAAAAACCTAAAGAACAAAAACAATCAGTGCAACTAGGGAGATTTCTTTGGTAATAGTTTCCCTTAGTCTGTTGTTTGCAGTAGTGTTACTTCTGCTTCTTTGAGCTGTTTCCCAGTTAACAATGAGGTAGACCAACGAATTTAACAGCCAAATACACTGTTTGCTCAAACTCTTCATCTTCGGTATCACTTCTATATAAGTTGTGAACACCAGAGCAGCTTATAGCCAAACATTGGCAACAATGTCTTCACTTTTACATTTTCTGAATTTTGCTTTTTCTTCCATGTACGGCCCAAAATATAACGCCTTCTATTCCTTCCTCTTTCTTCCGTTCCATTTGGGAATGGAATGATTTTACAGAAAGCCGCCTAAAGTAGGATTTTCCGTGCATTTCCAGCTGTACACTTAACCAACCTAGGATAATTTGATTATCCCATTAGCCGATAATACAGGATAGTTACAAAACTGTAAAACCCAATTGTAACATCAATAGACAGTTAAGCCTTCAAATATTTAAATTCCTATACAACAGACTCCTGCATTTAGTAGTATGAGATAAAGTCTTTCCCCTGAAATCTGAATCGCTTCAACTCCAATGATGTAGCTTCATTTTCAGGGTTTCCACAAACAAATTGGTACATTACACACTTACAGTAGTCAAATACTCATATGTGTATATGTGCATCTCCAAATGAAAACCCACACTTAAAAGGAACACACAGTTTAATTTGATAATTCCTTCTAACTTCAAAGTCCACTTTTATGGCCTTCCTCTGCAAATGACTACAACAAGTTTTGGACCTCTGCTTGTCCTGGCTGTACATGCTGTCAACTTCCTTCCCAATATTTCAGTCATTCCTGCCTTGTCCATTTCAGTCCACACAATTGTTTATGCTCTTATCTAATAAAGCTTTTGAAATTGTACACAAACTACTATGATACTTCCTACTTTATTGCTTGTTTGGATTCTTTACAGGAAATTAATAAATCTGCTGTTTCTGATTGTTCACATCTCCCAAAAACCCACAGAAATAAACTGCAGTTGAGGTAACAGTCTTTTCCAACCTACATTTGCACAGCTAATTTTATCAATCACTCTACCAATTCTTTATAGCCATTAGTATAACATCTGTCATGATTTATACCTGTCATAAAAGTTACCTTTGCCTATGCTGCCACAATGTTTATCTTCATGTTTACCTTACTCTCACTATCACTCTGTTGCCTTAATCAATTCGGTCAATTGGCTTAGCAGCACATTACCACTATCATATCCCTTAAATCCATTGGTCTAGCGACAGAATTCTTATAAACTGTTCAATCTAGGCATTACCTGTTATCAATAGGGAAACTGCACAGTTCATTACAGACTTTCTGACAATATTCTTTTGCTTCTACTGTAGCTGCATCATATTACCTACATTACAACATTATGGCTACATACACGCTAAATTGCATACTCCCAACATTGTGTACATCTATATTCATTTCTCATCCAGGGTATACGTGTGTTATACACTTTCTTACAATATTATTTCAACTCTCCATCATGCATTTCCCTAAAACTAAAACACCTTTGAAACATCCAGACCACGCAGAGCAGTATAGCTTTCTCTAGCCCTACATTTTCACTTCCTTTTACCTTTATCAATAGTCTACTATCAAATCAACCTGTTTCACAACAAATTAACAATCAAAAAACTGCTCTTCCTGTAGCTACACAATAGTTATGTCTTTTACTTCCACTAAAATGGAATAATAAATTCTCCATCAACTCATTTTGAAGTTTCGTTATTCCCACATATGTCTTTCTGTTCGGTATAAGTACAACATTGCAGTAGCTAAACTTACTGGCTTTCTTCGTCGGCTCTCTTCCCATTTCTCTTTAGAAATAAGTTCAAATAAACCCACCCACATTGCTATATACACCGAAAATATCACTCAAATATCTAAACTTATCACTGCAACTTCACCTAAAACACAAATGAATACAGATCTGAACTTCCTTTTATCGCATCACTACTTTACAGCTGAACTTATGCTCTACCTTACGTGTAAAATGCTTATGACATGAATGCTGAAAACCACCATATGCTCCGTTCAAAATTCAGAATATTATGATACGTTCAACTTCTTATATCACATTAGTATCCAAGACAATACCATGTCAAAGAAGCCACACAAATTTGCACAATGACTTCAAATTTGTTGTCCTTTGGCCTACATTCCCTGAAAAACTTAAACATCCATTCTCTCTGTTACCCAAAGTGTTTTGCTGACTTTAATCATACTTGTTACACATTTTGTCTGTTTTATCTGTCAATTGTTGATGCGTACAAAATTTCATAACTTCTTTTATTCGTTTGAAAACATTATCTGCAGTCAAAATATTTTCTATGCTAAGGATTCATTGCGGAGACAGAAAACTCATCTAATTACGGTGACATGGGACGAATGTAATATAGACTTCCTCTCATACACATGTTCTCTTCCTACTCTGTCCACCTGTTCACAAAAGGCCTATGATGGTGCCTACTGTCATTGTTCTTTCCATATTTTTTTATGTTTCTAAGTCCTTCATTTTAAACTTCTTTACTTTCTTAGGTTGACGTACTTTACTTTTCCCCTTCCAATTGCATCTTACAAAGCACCTTACAGTATTCTGTGTCAATTCTTTTCATTGACATTCTTATTTCCCCAAATGCTACAGTCCTATATCTCAAATGTATGGTATTTACATTATACGCGTTTAACATATTTCATCATTCACCTGAAAACTGCTAACACATTTTTTTCCCCTGTTTTTAGACCCTAAATATCCTGCCCCATATCGCTCAGCAACTGAAAAGGTATGTTCTTACAACGCAACCCCACTCTCTTCTCTATTCTTTTATTTCCCTGCAAAAACATCTTTCACATGTATGCCATTTGATCCCACCTCTGTTTCGGTTTAAATCATTTACTCTTGTGTTCATTTGTTCGTTTCGCTAGATTTCAGACAGACACATACACAATTCAACTACACAAGGGTTCCGTCAATGATATCTGTCCGCTCACTAATGTCTCAATATTTTTCCAGTCAATCTTCTTCACAAGAAACCAAAGATAATAGGTAAAGGCTCTACAAACCAAATTGCAAAACATTTACTAATAACAGCTTCGTTAGGTGCCTATTATTTTGGTTATCTTTGCTGCAGTCTTATGTCCTACATTTAAGTTTCCCAAATATGACTTAATCAAGCTTTAGTTTGAAAGCTTGCATGAAAGTACTTTCTTCTAAATTTATATAGTTCAGTGCACATTAAAATCTTTTTGCCTTGATTCCAACAGGGCTCATGAAAATGAAGCTGCCAAAAATTCATAATACATCATTACACAACATTCCTTACATTCTTTCTAATAGGAGCTACCACATGTAAACAACTTTCACTTAAACAGGCAACCTTTACAGTAATATGTCTATTTCTGTGATGACAAGTCCATATTGGTTCTGCTGGATAGTATCAGTTTTACTCCTATGCTGTCACCTAATCATCATATACTGATCAGTTTGTCAGTTGTACATACCGCTTTTACTCCCTTAGCTACATCGCTTTCTCACTTTCCTTAGTTCAGATTTTATTGGACCATTTTCTCTTAAAACTATCATATTTGCTTTCTTCTTACAATTAATATAGGTTAGATTAAAAATTCCTATACTAACAGTGCACAGGAAATGCCTTCACCAGTACTATCACCTGTATATTTTTTCCCCTCTCCTATTTTCTGTTACTTTTATTTAACTACCTGTGACAAAGAATGCTTCAACATTTTCAGTCTATAAATTCTTCAACCCATGGATTTCATTTACAGCCACATGTTCACTGTACATTTAATGGAATTGCTGGTCAAAATTATTGGCCCAAACTCATAATCTTAATGCCTGCTTCTACTCCCTCATGAAACCACCACTGATGAAACCTCTTTATATTCCTCTAACTCAAAGTCGTAGTATAACAACCTTTCAACCTACCAAGCCCGTCCAATCTTTTAGCAACTCCTCTTATTTAGATTTTATTTTGTCCAAATGGAGATAAGATGGAACTTTTACGGTATCAACACCTAAACATTATCCATAGTTTCTCCCCCAATCACTTTACACATATGAATAAAAGTTACCTGCCTTCAAATGGTCACCACTGATTTGCAAATGCATCCAATATGTTTGCCTTCTTTGCCATATGCTCTCTTCAGTCTATTTTAGTGGTAATAGTAAATCATAGCCACAATATTGTTCATTCTACATTGAATTTATTGGTACATAGTGTTTTCACTTGGGGCAAAAATCCCTTCAGCTTATACACTGTTATGTCTCCAAACACAATATATCATGTATTCATTGTACGAACAAGTACTCATTAAATGAACAACACAGGTTTTGCCCGCATACTTGCATCAAAATATTGTAATGCTTGTATCATGTTTGTCATTAGTCCATCCTAACCTTATGCTGCCACACGGGTTTTTTTTGGTCCATTCTATGTATTTTTCCTCCCTTACATTACGTTATAATTTTTTTTAACATCTCATCAATTACTTCAAACAGGAATGGAACAAAATACAGATAATGTGCCTCCCCAACAAACACCTTCTGACAAAAATCTGCGTAGACGTACTAGATATGCAGAAATGTCACCTGAGAGAAAGCAGTTATTTTTATCCCAGCTAAGAGCAAAAAGGGCTGAATTAAAAAGACAAAAAAACCTTCACCAATCAAATTGTACTGCTGCTCTTACAATTACCGCTTCTTCATTAGCTCCTCAACAAAGTTAGCTACGCATATTCTTCTCTTCCTTCTATCAAAACTACCTTCTAAATATCTATAGCTATAGTTACACCGTTGAAATCACCTACTCTTAATAGATTTATTTTGCTCCTTCTGTAGTTGCAACTTCCAAACCTACAAATGGACCATCTACTTCAACTACAACAGAACATATAGTTAGTTGCTTATCTACCTTCAAACTCGGTAAGCTCACTGATATTACCCCAGCTATTTTACCTATAGTCAACTTTCATAATTGCCTCCCTATCTGTTAATCGTTCTATCTGCCGCAATAGCTGCAACTTTCACAGTAGCAAGAGCGAAAGATTATCGACATTTCCAAACCAAAATCACTTTATGCATATGCATCAAAGTTGGCTGCTTTCAAATGCCCACATCCCATTTGCAAATGCATTATGTCTACTTTATTTCCCATCTGCTATCTTCAGTCTATTTTAATACTAATAGTCAATCATCATGACAATATTCTTTACTGTACAAATACTTTTCAAATATATAATCTTTTTCCTTCCACATAATATTTCCAATAATTTTCTTCCTTTACTGATGGTTGGAGCCAACATAATGACGTTATGATTTTCCTCCGCATTCTTTCAATGATCAAAACTGTCCAACACAATAATAACAATAGCTTCATCTTTCGCAGCAACATAAAGTTGTTTATATGGACAACTTCAAACTGTCAAAACATCTTCTATTAGATAACTTCTTCTTCATTTGTTCTAAAGTACAATCTTATATCTTCGCAGACAACATATGATGTAATGATTGTAGGAACAACTACTCATTAAATCAACTGCACAGGTTTTCCATGCATACTTCCATCAAAATCTTGTAATACTTATATAATGTTTCTCATTAGTCCATATTGGGCTCATGCTACCAAAACCATTTTTTATTTTAATACTGTTTGTATTTTTTTCCCCATTACATTAGGTTATAAATTATTTAAACAAATCATAAATTACTTGAAACAGGAATAGCAGAAAATAGAGATAATGTGCCCACCCAAGAACAAACTTCTGCTAGAAATTTGTCCCGACGTATTAGATATGCACAAATGTCACCGGAGAGAAAAGAATTACTTCTATCCCAGCTAAGAGAAAAAAGGGTTGAATCAAAAAGACAAAAACTCCTTCATCAATCAAATAGTACTACTACTCTTACAATTACCACTTCTTCATTCTCTCCTCAGCAATGTTAGCTACGCATATATTTTTCTTCCTTCTGTTAAATCTCTCTTGTAAATATGTACAGCTATAATTACACACTTCAACTAACTACAAACCTTGCAGTTGGTTTAACTACAGCAGAACATACTGTCAGTTGCTTATCTAGCTTCGAACTAGGTCAGTTCAGAAATATTACTTCAACTATTTTCCCTATGTTCATTTTCAGAATTACCTACCTATCTCTAAATATTTGTGCTCCTCATACTAGGATCAACATCAGCTGCATGTCATGTTGCGAGCAAATTACCTTCAACACATACCGCAAATAAATGTATGCTTTTTACTTCCAAAATGATTACAAACAATGTCTTCTTTTCACTTTATATATAGCAAATAATTGCTTCTTACCTTGCACAGATAGGAATAAGTTAGAAGTCAATCTACAAAATGATAATTTACTGCCAAAAGACTACTTTGTTTTAAAGCAAGTTCCAAATTGCAAATTTTGTCTAGCAAAAAGGTTTCAATATGAATCACCTGGTTTCTGTTGTGATAATAGATCAATTAAACTAACTTCTCATAGGATGCCTACTGAGTTGCGAAATTTGTTCTTGGGTGACTCCAAAGAATCTCAACATTTTCGCACTTATAGTAGAGCGTACAATAATATGTTTGCCTTCACTTCACTTGGAGTACGTTATGACAAAGAATTAGCAAAGAGAAATCGTGGCATCTATACATTTAAAGTCCAAGGACAAATGTATCACTTCATTGATGATTTAATCCCCTCAACAGGAAAACCAAAAAATTTACAACTATATTTCTATGATAATGAAAATGAGCTAACAAATCGCATGACATTAGTTGATAATCTTAATGAGCTGATTGTTACACAACTCATGGATATGCTCAAACTTAATCCTTATTCTACTTTTCTTAGATCGTTAACAGTTGTTCCAAATTTATCTGAATTTTACATTGCTCTAAACTCAGGTTCCAATTTAGACCAAAGAACATATAACTTACCAACTGCATCTGAAGTTGGAACAATTTGGATTGAAGATCAATTAAATGATAAAATTCCTACACCACATATTCAAATTTACACTCATAGTAACAAAACCCAATTGCTCAATTACTATTATGGATGTTATGACCCATTACAATATCCACTATTGTTTCCTTATGGTGAAAATGGCTGGCATTGTGGTATTAAAAAATTCAACAACACATATAGTTATTCGAAAACCCAAATTCATTCTGAATCTAAGCAACTACCAAGTATAAAAAACATGACTTCTATTGATACACTCCTTCACGTTGAATCTACAGTTTTATCAAAAGGATTACGCAAAAGAGAAACTGTTTCTTGTCGTGAATATTATTGTTATAAAATTCAAATAAGAGATGAACAACCAAATGAAACTTTACATTCTGGAAGGGTATTTCAACAATACATAGTTGACCAATATATCAAACTTGAGACACAAAGATTAGATTTTGTTTAATTTAATCAGGATCTATTTAGAGTTGAAGCCTTTCAAGGAATTATTGATTTACTCAGGCAAGGAGAAAGAGATGCTTCCAATATTGGCAGACAAAAATTCCTTCCTGGTAGTTTCATAGGAGGCCCAAGAGATATGCGTCAGAGATATATGAATGCCATTACTTTGGTACAACATTTTGGAAAACCAGACATATTTTTGACAGTGACTTGTAATCCTTGTTGGCCTGAAATCCAACAACATTTACAGCCAATGGCAGAAGTTCAAACAGACCTGATTTAGTTAGTCGAGTCTTCAGAGCAAAAGTAGAAGAACTTAAAACTGATATTCAAAAAAACAAGATATTTGGAAAGATTGCCGCTTTTATGTATACAGTTGAGTTTCAAAAGCGAGGTCTTCCACATGCCCATTTTCTCATTATACTTTTGGATGGATATAAATTGCTAACACCACAATCATATGATAAAATTGTATGCGCTGAATTACATGATCCTCATAGTGATCATGATCTATACAAACTTGTCACCAAACACATGATCCATGGTCCTTGTGGGTATTTAAATCCTTCAAATTCTTGCATGCAAAAAGAAGGAAAATGTAAGTTCAAATATCCAAAACAACTTACTGAACAAACAACCAAAGGAAAGAATTCGTATCCTCTTTACAAACGACGAAAAATGATCACACCAATCAAAGTTAGAGGCCACAATATTGATAATTCTTGGACTGTCCCATACAATCCATTTTTACTAAAGAAATTCGGTTAACATATTAATGTTGAAATATGTTCTGACATTAAGGTTATCAAATACATTTACAAATATATTTGCAAAGGACATGACAAAATTGCATTCTTTGTACATAATAATGATACTAATGTAGAAATAAATGAAATCAAAGAATACCAATCTGCTAGATGGGTTTCTCCTCCAGAAGCTGCGTGGCGTTTGTTTGCTTTTTCAATAAGTGAAATGACTCCAAGTGTTTGCCAATTGCAATTGCATCTTGATGGACAACAATTTGTTTCTTTCAAAAATAACCAAACTATCGATCAAATAATAAACAATCCAATGATAAAAAAAACCATGTTAACCGAATTTTTTCTTATGAACAAAATGAATAACGATGCTATAAATTTGAATTTACTATATAAAGAGTTTCCCCAACACTTTGTATGGTCATCATCATACAAAATGTGGTCACGTCGAAAACAACGCCATACTATTGGACGTATTGTCGCATGTCATCCAACTGAAGGAGAAAGATATTATCTTAGGTTGCTTCTAATGAACATAAGAGGCCCCAAATCATACGAACATCTACGTACAATCGACAGAAAATGCTACAGTACATTTCGAGAAGCTGCAGAAAAAAATGGCTTATTACATTGTGATAACAACTTAATTGAATGTATGTCTGAAGCTGTAAGCTATCAAATGCCTTATAGTTTAAGAAGATTATTTGCAACATTATTAGTTTATTGTAATCCTGGTAACCCACAAGATCTTTGGAAAAAATATGAAGACTCTATGTCAGAAGATTTTAAAATCATTTCAACTATTACCAAAAAAGATATCCACCAATTAGTTTTAAATCATATCAATGAAGTTCTACTTTCAATGGGACATAACATAAATGAATTCAAAGATATATTTAGAAATGTTAGCTTTTGTAAAACAACTAATGAAGCCAAAGAAATATATTTTGAAAGAAATATAATAGTCTCTGAAAAAGATATACATCTACAAAGCAAATTAAATATTCAACAAAAAAGGGCATACGACATAATTCTTCAAAGAGTATATTCCAATAAATCAGGAGCTTTTTTCATTGATGGTCCTGGTGGAACAAGAAAAACTTTCCTTTATCGAGCTTTATTGGCTACTATCAAAACAAAAGGATCCATAGCTTTAGCAACTGCAACTTCTGGTGTCACAGCTTCAATACTTCCAGGAGGACGAACAGCTCATTCACGTTTCAAAATTCCTATTGACATCGATGAAAATTTCACTTGCAATATTAGTAAACAAAGTTCATTAGCGACTCTAATTCAAGATTCAAAGTTGATTGTTTGGGATGAAGTGTCAATGGCAAAAAAAAACACCATTGAAGCTCTTGATACACTTTTACAAGATCTTATGAATACAAAAACAATTTTTGGTGGAAAAGTTGTAGTTTTTGGGGGAGACTTTAGACAAACACTTCCTGTTGTTCGTAATGGGAAAAAAGAAAACTTTATTAGTCAAAGTTTATTATACTCCCATATTTGGAATCATCTCGAAAAATTGTGCTTATCTGAAAACATGCGTGCAAAAAAAGATCCAGCATTTTGTGCATATTTATTGAGAATTGGAAATGGACAAGAAAAAACTAACAACTGCAACAAAATTCAAATTCCCAAAAAATTTGTCATTCCCTTTACACATGAAATAGAATCTTTGAATCTTTTGTTTAATGTAACTTATCCTGATTTCCGTACATTCTATTCAAATCCATCTTTTATAACTTCCCGTATTATTTTGACAACAAAAAATGATTTTGTTCATGAAATAAATGACATGCTTATACATAGATTTCCTGATGATGCTACAGTCTATACAGCTACTGATGAAACAATAGAACCAAATGATCAGTGCCAATTTGAAGATTTCTTGCACACCTTACATCTTGCTAACTTACCACCTTATAAATTAACTTTGAAAAAATATTGTCCAGTTATATTATTAAGAAACTTAAATCCTACTAAAGGTTTATGCAATGGTACACGATTGATATGTCATGATTTTAAGTCACACGTTATCAGTGCTACTATTTGCAGTGGTGATTTTAAAAATAAACATGTTTTTATTCCAAAGATACCATTGCTGGCATCACAAGATGAGAAGCTACCAGTTCCCTTCAAAAGAACACAATTTTCAATAAGGTTATGTTTTGCTATGACTATAAACAAAGCTCAAGGTCAAACATTAGATTTTGTTGGAATATATTTGCGTGAACCAGTTTTTTCGCATGAACAACTTTATGTTGCTTTATCTCGAGCAAAATGTTCAGACAACGTCAAAATTTTAATACGACCGCCTACAGCAGAGGACACAAATGATCATTCTACATATAATGTAGTTTATGATGAGATTATTCGAAAAGCATTCTCTTGATACTTTTAAAAGCAACAAATGTAACAACTAACCACCCTCATGCTACACATTCTTAAATTTCACATCATTTTACTTCAGCTGGTTTTTTTAAACATAGGTAACAATTAATACTTCATATTACTTTGTTCTTAATTTCACCTCCATTTACATCTCATGATTTGAAGGTCCAACTAATTTTACAACTATACATTTCTCTGCTTTTTATGTTTTTTCCTCATGAGTTTATTTCATCCATGTTCTAACTTGCTTTTGCCCTTGCTCCATTGTTTTTTCTTGTAGTTTTTATTTCATAATTGCAACGATCTGTTCGGCATAGAAGTCACCGTGGAATTCAAGAACAATTTTGCTATTGGAGGAACACTACATTCTATTCATCTATATCTGAACATTAAGCTTTAAAACACAACAACTGTTCATGAGAACAGGTACCCCCACATCGTAATTCCTTTTTATTCTTTCTCTTCAGTCTTTGTTCTTGTTACTTTTGGTTTTTCGTTGCATCTATGAAAATATCATTTATTGCCTATATTTACTTTTCACATGCATTACATCTTGCTTCTCTTTCACCTTATCTATTTGTCCGTGTAAATCTGTGCAAGACTCTTTTTTCCCATCTGTTTCTCAATAGAACAATTGTTCAATTATTTCTTTATGCTTTTACTATGCAATAAAGTGTACCCTTCAACCTTTAAATTTTACCTTTGTCTGCCCCAAATTTATTGCCTATAGTCACTTTATAGGCACGTGGAAAAAACTAAAACTAGCTCTGCGGCTCTCTATTTTCATTAAAACATATTCTCCATTCCTATCTCTTTGAACCTTCAAACTGCTGACTATTTGCCCTTTTTCTACATCTATTTTCTCTTTCCAAAGATTTCTCTGTATTCTATAATAATCCTAAAATACCAACTTTTATCCTTGAGGTTCTAATGGGTATTTGTTTTCGGTTGTTGGGGTCTTTTTTACAATATTTTCTGTTTTGTTCACTGTGTTGTTGTACGATTTGCTTCTTCCATGTTCCTAAATTCGCTTGAACTACTCATGCATGCTTCAAAATTGTTGTTGCCCTTCTTATTCTTCTCACTTCTATCTTTTCTCTTTCACATATTTACATTCTTCAATTTTTATAGTCACGATTTATTGGTTTTTTAAACCCAGTTCTTTACTATGCATTTTCTACTTTTACAATAGTTTATTGTAGAATTTCGTAATCTGAAGTTCCTAATTAGATTTTATTTACTCATGTATGTTTCAAAATCTAATTTATATTGTGCAACAATCCCCCACCTTAATTTGTTTACTGTCATTAGGTTGAACGAAACACTAATTGAGTGTCTATGTCCTCTAATTCAGATCCATGTTTCCCAGTCGCTCTCCATTTTACAATCTCCCTGCAGATAACCCTCAATTGCTTCAAACTGTTGCAACAATGGTCGCCGTATCCACGCTTCAAAGCTTAACCATCACTTCTCTTCATCAAGGTCTCGCGTTAACCCATTATTTGGTAAAATTTCTCTTACTTTTTATGTTTTTAGATGTTAATTTTGTTCTTTTTTCCCAATGTTTAATATTATATCAGCGTTTTGATGGGTTTATAAGTAGGATTACTGTATTGCTGCCGGTTAGTGTGTCAAAATATTATTACGTTGTTCAACTTTGTCTCAAACCATCAATTTCTATTTAATATTTTTGTCTATTTCACCTTCGTAATTGTTGACCTTTTTACTACTTTGAGTAGTTTGATATTACAAACAGATTTCACATGGTATAACTTACATTCTTCATAGATCAAGATAAATATTACATGAATAGCACATCAAATAACAACAAGCACAATCCTTATTTAACTTATTTACCATCTTCGTCAATCTATATAAGGGACCAAATACATGTACCCTATGTATATGCTTCTACACTTACGAACATCTAAGTACATGGATGTATATAAACAATTTACATTTGTAACTTAGTTTTACTGTCAAATTCAAGAAACATTCTCCTTTAAATTGTTCATAAATTCACATAAATTGGTACTTCCCCTCTCTCAATGGAAACATGTTTTCTGCATTCTGATTAATCATGTGTGCTATTTTTCTTGTGAATAAAATACATTTTAACATTGAACCTTATTCACTCTCTTTGACTGGCAATTTAAACAGAACTAACTCCACAATTTTTTTTCACTTTCTTCAATTGCTCAGTATACTATTTCCCTGCAATGGAGATTCATGTTAAGGTTGTGTCATGTACTTCTCTCTGCTACGAATATCTCATTGTTCAAATTTCAAATGTAGAATCAAAATACTGGTGCTGTGTTCTAGCTAACATACTTACTTTTATTCAGACTGGGAGCATGCCGTGGTTATTATGGAGGCTTTTTCTTGATTCTGGAAACTCTCTCATGCACTTTCTCAATGTAAGTGTTTCCAACTGATATAAAGAAAAAATGTCAGTTTTAGCCTTTTTAAAGTCTGTTTACTTTAGTTGGATTCCAACTTAATGTTTCTCTTCCTATGCCTTGTTGTGCATTTCTCTGAAGTTTGCTTTGTCTCCAGTCAGTATGCATAAAAGTGACTTAAAAACTACTGTTAGTACAATCTCCCTTCAAATTAATGTCACATAATATTGCCCACAAAATTAATGGCGAATCGACCTATTCTTTATTCTTTTCTATATATCTACATCTCTGTCAACCTTTGCTGAAGATTTATGTTTCTCTCCGACGACCTGCGCAGGTTCTTCTTCATGGTTTAAGGCGCAGGTTCTTCTTCATGGTTTAAGTGAAATTTCAACGGCAACTCCATCTCTTATTTACTGTTCACTGTTTCTCTACAGCCTTTAAATCTGTCTCTGAACTTTTGCTCAAGATTTCTGTTTCTGTCAGACGACCTGGGCAGGTATTTCTTCATTGTTTAACCGACCCTAATTTCTCTCCCTCTCAACTCTTCTTTCTACTTGTCAACTCTTCAATGGCAAATCCATCTCTTCTTCTGTGTTTTGAGTTTGTCTACAGCCTTTACATTTCTCTGTGAATGTTTGCTGAACATTTCTGTTTCTATCGAATGACCTGCGCAGGTACTTATTCATCCTTTAAGCGAAATTTCAATGGCGAATGCATCTTTTCTTTACTATTTTGTCTTTCTCTACAGCCTTTAAATCTGTCTCTGAAGCTTTGCTCAACATTTCTCTTTCTGTGGGACACCCTGCGCAGGTACTTGTTCATCGCTTCAGCAAAATTTACATCTTTCCTCCATCATTTGCTCTTTCTCCAATTCCTAAATTCTCTTTTCTTTAGCTCTTTCTGTCATTCCTAATTTGTCTCCTGTACACCATATTAGGCCATATTATACCGTCTGTATGTGCTGCAAACTTCGGCTAAATAATTGCATGTATTTGTCTGTTACACTATCTTCACCATCAAACCACCACAACCCCTCAAAACCGTAAAATTAGCTTTCACACTTTCACTCATTCAAAACTTAGGGTTTCAAAGGTTTCTCCATTTCTGTTTTCCCTATTCTTTACGCTTTCAGTTCCTTCAATAGTTGTCCAAACAAATTCATTGCAAAAAGGAAAAACAAACTTTCTCATGTAATATAAGTAAGGATTCATTTCATTTGTTCCATATGTAGTTCTAAATTATTTCATATTGAATTTGCTGAAATTCAATATTCCTAAATAATCATTTTTTCCCGCAACAGATTGCTTGTAAGTCACCCATACAAATCGCAGTCATACAGAACAGCCCACTGGGTCTACACCAGCCTCTTCATTATCACCACCTTAGAGGAATTCATTCAACTGCTGACCCAAACCTTATATAGACGCTAACCAGTCCACAAGATTGACAGACATGTCACATGTGCTTACAGGTACCTTCTATGTTTTATCGCATCATCTATACGATTTCATACACACAAGAGCTATTCTCCCATATTTTACTTCACCTGTTCACTCCAGTAAGAAAGTCTCTCATAATGGTAGTAGGATCAACTTTCTGCAATTTATTTGTGCTCCTAATTTACTACTTCTCGTATTTATTTATTTACCAATGTTTGCACATCGCTTTTCCTTCAACTCTTTTAATTAGCGTTTTAGCTTTCTTCTATTTTGTCTTATTCCAGATACTCCAAATTATGAATGCCTATTAAAAATCATTACCTCATACAAATATTTCATGTTATATAGTTGATGATTCATTTCAGCTGTTCCATATGTCGTTCTAACTTATTTCATATTGAATTTCATGCAATTCAATATTCCTAAATAGTTACTCCATTTTACAGCAAATTGCCTGCAACTGAACAGTACAAATACTGCTGATACAGAACAGGCTGCAGGGTTTGCAGGACCTTCTTCATTATCAACACCTTAGAGGGATTGCTTCAAATGCCCACGCAAACCATATATACACGCTAGCCCATCCACAAGATTCACAGACATCTGACACCTGCTCACAGGTACGTTATATGTTTTCTCCCATGGTCTATACAATTTTATAGACGCAGGAGCTATTCTGTAATAGTTTACTTCGGTTGTACCAAAAACATTTCAAATATTTTTAGCATTGTTATCTTACCCATTTGTAGTATTCAGTCCATTAGGAAACTCTTTCATAATGCTACTAGGACCAACTTATAGTACTTTATTTCTACTGTTAATTTACTACTTCTCTTATTGATTTACTTTCTACTCTTCGCACATCACTTTTTCTTCAACTCCTTTAATTACCGTTTTAAGTTTGTCCAAATTCCTGTTTTTCTGGACAATCCAAACTGTTAATGCATGTTCAAACTCATTAACTGCTACGCCTACCACTCTAGGGAAATAGTTGCTTCTTACCTTATCCTTACTTTGTTTCATTGCCTTATCATTTATTTTTTCCCAATTAAATATCCTGACAATATAGAATCCCTTTACATATTACGCTTATATAAGAGGGAAAAAACTAAATAACAAAAACAGCCACTATAATACAACATAGACCTTTCATGTTGTCTATTGGAGAACAAACAATTATTACATTCAACAATAGACGTCACTTCTATTTCTATGGCGTTTACGTAAATTCCAAATTAATGGTTCATCCTGTAATTTAGCTTTCTTTATCAATGTGAATAAAAAGGAGTAAGCATTCTTTAGTTGCTTTTTCTTTCCTCCACTTTGTAGGTCCTCTATTTTTGAATAAGGACAGAAAACTTCTAGAAAGTTACAAAGTTTTCGGGTATCTTCAAATGCAAACTAAAAGAATTTATGCGTTTTTCCCACAGATTACTCAGGTCATATCTAAAATCAGCTTTTCCTCATAAAGAGTTCTCTTTCGTTGAAGGAATTCTAATGGACCATCAAAAGCACTTCTCCACAAATATTAAAAATCTTAACAGAGATTCTGATTCTCTAAAGAGTTGGTCAGATTTACCAGAGATGCTTTTCATGAACATCTCCATCAGCACCAGAAGCTTTACGATTCACTACTACAACATCATCATCCTTCCCTTCCAAATCTTCTACCATTTTTTAGATCACTCAGACATCCACAACATCATTTTTAGTTGTTTCTTCCTCCTTAAGTGATACTCTACTTTCTAACTCTTTCAGCTTTTCCAAATACAACTTAACTCTTCCCTCAACTTTAGCTTTTTCATTTCTTAGCTCCTCATTTTTCCTCTGCATATGCTTCAATCAATTGTCCATCGATTGAAGGATATGCAAAGCAAAAATTAGGAGCTAAAAAATTAAGAAGCTAAAGTTGAGGCAAAACTAAAGATGTATTTGCAAAAGTTGAAATAGTTGGAAAGTACGGTCTCACTTCAACAAGGAGAACCTGCTAAAAAACGTGCTGTCAATGTCTCACTGATCCAAAAAAGCCTACAACATTTCAAAGCTGAGGATGATCACATTGTACAAGTGAAGAGTAAAGCTTCTGCGGCTGATGGAGATGTTCAGGAAAAACAATTCTCACGACCTACGCCTCCATTAGTTAATTCAGCTGCAAATGGAAATGCAAATGGCAGTGATAAATCAAGAAATAAAGGCATTATTATGCTTATATCTGTCTTCTTGACTTTTTTTTACAGTTATGTACTGAATTTCTCTATGGTCTTCAATTTCAGTTAAGGACTTACAGTTATTGACTGATGGTTTTTGTGCTATGCTTAAGCTTTACTTATCTATGCATGCATTTTGTAATTTTTGCTTGCCTTTGGACCTAAACCTAACTCCTAATTAATTCAGCTGCAAATGGAAATGGAAATGGCAGCAGTAAATGAATAGATGAAAGTATTATTATGCTTATATCTGTCTTGTTCACCTTTTTTTTTATAGTTATGTACTCAATTTCTCTATGGTCTTCAATTTCAGTTAAGGACTTACAGTTATTGACTAATGTTTTTTGTGCTATGCTTAAGCTTTACTTATCTATGCATGCATTTTGTAATTTTTGCTTGCCTTTGGACCTAAACCTAACTCCTAAGTATTAATGTGCAAGTGGAAATGTGGCAGACACTGATATGGTAATTGCATGCAGTGGATGTGCTTTGTATTCCTTTGTTTTAAATTTCAAACTGTAGGATTAACATGCTCACATGACGGTAGCTGCAGGCAGTGGTAATACGCACTTCATTTCTACAAAAAAAAATCTCCTTAATTGTCCTAATGTCCAGACATTGCATCCAATGCCTTCTGCTGCTTCTGCTCACGTGAATACATATCTTTCCAACATACAAAAGAAAAGACCGCAGTCACACCAAGCAGGTACACATGATTTCTCATGCTTATTCCTACATTTCTGTTCTTATTTCTCCCATTCAACCCATATCTGAACTTGTTTTTCTTTCACAGCTGAGAATATCGATCTTTCTCATTCTGTGCTCACAATATCAATCCTTTTTCTATGTTAATTGACCAACGTATTTGCTTTTATATGTTCCATAGTATATCAATAGAAGAGTCCAACGCTCTTCATTTTGTATGGAATTTATTATTCTTCATTTAACAAACTTTATCAACCATACTTCATTGCAGTTTCACCTTAATGGAAGAGCATAAGGTCTTTACATTGTATGACATAACATTAATTGAAAAGTAAACGCAAACTACCCTTTTGAATTGCTCTCTGAACCTGTTAAAATTATTGTACCACCTTCACATATTTGGGGATTACAATTCTCCATTGCTTAGTGGTCAAAAGCCAGCAAATAAACTTAGCTACAAAGACAAAATACGAGGTACATTTTAGCTCCATGTGGTTTATTCACAAACTTAGTTCTCAAGCTAACTTAGTAGGTATACAATAAATGCCCTTCCTTTTGCCTCAGTTCATTCTGCACCCATATGACTGCAATTTCACAACCAAAGCACATATTATCGTGTAGTCCTACTGATGTGCTCTACTGCACAACAAGCCCACAGCAACATCCAGCATTTATATCAACAATCTCATGATTTAACTAATAGACTACATGGTTCCAGCAAGGCAGATACAGTCTGAACACTAACTTAGGTAGCTCTGTCACTTCCATCAAAACTACATACTTTTTTTCTCTTAAGCATATTCTGTGTAAATTTACAGTTCAACTTTGCTGAAAAATTAATCTTGTATATTTGCTTGCAAGTTAATTTATTTACTTTACAAATATGTATAAAGCTTTAGCATTTTTGTTCCACTTAGTATACATATTTCTACCTGTAATCATATAAGCTCAAATCATCGACATTTAAAGTCCGTAATAGTGTCAAATACAGATTTATGAATTTCCCCTACTATAGGAGAAAGTTACAAGGATTATCATTCAAGTTTCACATGTGCTAAAGGAAAAAGCAAACGCAGTGAAAATATTCTTTACTCAAAGGTATATAATATCTAATCTTACATTAATTTTTCACACACTGTCATATTATATATTTCAACTATTTACTTTGCTTATAATTTAACACTATAGTACACATGTTCATTGTAAACACTACCTTTGTCTAAGTCATGCTTTCCTCAGTCCGACGAAATTAATTAATTGCTTACACCTGTATGTTTAAGGCTACTTCTGTAAATACTAAATAAATTAAGGCCACTTCTATTTTGCCTTTTCATTTTCCACATGATTTAAACATTACAACAACTGCAGCCTCTCTTCTGTTCACACCTATTTGATACCTCTATTGCAGCTACCACCTGATATTTGTTTCTTCCTCTACATCTGTGAATATGCAACTTCTTTCAAGTTGATCGATCTTCCAGGCTAACAAAGGTATCTTGCCTGCCTTTGCTCCGCTCATTTTCCTGTCTTTCCTGGACAATTAATTGGATCTCTATTTGCTCTCTTGTACTTTTAATCAAATTGAATGACTTCTCAATTATAGATAGTGCAATCAATGACATAGACATATTATAAAATCATCAAGTCAAAGCAATTGTTGTGATGACAAAAGTCTCTAGCTTGTTAGGAATAAATTGCCTATTAAGTTCGTCTCCTTTTAGATGAGCAAATCTGACTGTATATTTTGTCATTCTCTTCTACTCTCTACATTCATTTCAATCGGAACAAAAGGGCTCTTATCAAATGTAATTATACCTAAATGGGTTATATGATATAAAGGTAATGCCCTCTACACAAATCAATGTAATATACTCTAGCAGTTCCCTCCACTAAAACGCAAATGTCAGTGAATTTTATCGTTAGTTGCCTTAGTTAGAATTCAGTTGCAGTATATATGTCCTGTCAAACTATACGAAAACTCCATTGTATGTCTTGCTGCTTCTGCGATTTCTACATTGCTCATGTCCATAACAAATATGTAGTCAATAGGTCAATGAAAGATAATTCAACAGGAAAGAACAACTTCTTAATTTCCAGAAGAAACTACAATAGTTTAGCTCAAACAACGAGACAATCTTGTTTCTCCAGGTCCTCTACACTAAAGAGACAGTAAACTTTCGAAATTATCCAAACATCCAACAACTTTACCCAATGTATTAACCACATATATGCTTGACTCTCACACACCGCTGCTATTTACGCTTTTAGCACATATGTGCCTTTTAATATATGCTCTACTCTTGGTAAGCTGCCATTTCACCTTTTTGTTAATTACAATGGTCTGAAAAATGCAATCTTCATTTCAATCTTCGCTTTTCAATAGTTTTAACTAATACACTACATACTTGGTACACCTTATGTAGGATTTTCCAACTCACACTTCTTCAACTGCTGAAATAGACAACAAACTTCTGACTGACAACGTAAGTTTCTGTATTTTCCTGCTCTGTACTTTTTTCACCTCTCTTACTCTTTCTGCTGTATTCTTCAGTGTACATTGTACTATGTTATTCTATGTTGCCTGACCCTAATTGAACACAAAGATATTACCTTCAATAAAAGAACTTCGCCAAATAGTTGCCCTCAACTGTCTACCACTAAACAGGAAATGAATGCAATCCTGCCTGAACAAACAGCTACTAGCAAAAAGGATGCTGACAATCTGAGAAACCCAATTTATTATCATAAAACAGCAACTGAAAAAACCGTAACTCTTCTGGCACTGCACCACCCAGAATACTCTGCTAAAAAACATGCTCTTCCCCAAAATGTTGCTGCTCTCCATTCACCTGTTACATCAACATCTTAATGGCAGAAGTTGTTCCACTTAGTATAGTTAATTCTCCCCATAATCATATAGGGTCAAATCATTAACATTTAAAGTCCCTAATAATGTGAAATAGACATTAGTGAATTTGCCTTACTATAGGAAAAAGCTACAACGAATATCATTTAAGTTTCGCATGTAGTAAAGGAAAAGCCAAAAGCAGTAGTTATCTCTATGTGCTTCTCAACTTATTAGGCATTGAAATGTATTTTACTTTTAGGCAAATGCATTATCTACCTTTACCCTAATAGTTCATACATTCAATTTTACAGTAGAAAGAAAATGGTAATCCTATACTATTTTTGCTACCATACTAACCAGATGACACATTATTTCATCTGTCTATCTGCGTATATATATATATGTGTGTGTGTATACATATATATATATATATATATACACACATATATATATGTATACACACACACATATATGTATATATATATGTGTATGTATATATGTATATATGTATACATATATATATGTGTATATATCTATATATATATATATATATATATATAGAGAGAGAGAGAGATAGAGAGAGAAAGAGAGAGAGACACAGACAGACAGTATGTAAATACACACACATAGATACATACTATAGTACAATGAAATAATGCAGTGTTGGTCCTTTTGAAGTCTCATTTCTACATATGGGTAATAATATATATATATAAATATAATATATATAAAATATATATATAGATACATAAATAAATTTTGTTTTTCCCTTATTTAGAAAGAACAATTAAACTACAACTATCTACTTCAAAATTCATGCAGTTTTGATTCCCAATGAAATAATGCCAAAAAA